>JAFVLL020041481.1:0-56182 GCA_021397915.2 Tor tambroides | reverse complement strand
TGGTGGTTGGGGGGCCTGCCGTTTTTTAGTTGATATCTGGGGGCTTGCAGCGAAAGAGTGGGAGAGTTTGGTCCCAGCATACACCAGTTCCTCCAAAGAGTTCACTGAAATCCTTCGTAGGGATGAAGTATTTGAGTTGATACTGCCGTTCTTTGAAAATGACATAAATTTTGTCTGTCTATCCATCCTTTCTTCTAAGAATGAATAGATGTTTTTTGTATTCACTGAGGGAATTTAGTAGATTAGAATACAGTGCAAAGAAACTCGCCCATAAAATTAGTGCAGATGCCAATGACATGCACATGCTGCTGCTGCTCCTAGAGCCGGGCTGTTGAGACAGTTTGAGGCAGATGCACGCTGAGACGGAAACTGCTTGCATGAGAGTTTCAAAATAAAGGTGCATCCTATAAATATGCATTTTTACACAAAGAAAGAAAGAAAAAAAGAAAGATTGTAGGGTGAGCTCTATGCATCGGTTGCTGATTGGGTGTTGAGTCTGATTCATGGCAGCTTTCCATCTTCATATCTCGACTAGAACCTAGAGTTCAGTGAAGTGCAGTGCAGTGAATAAATGCGTGGAACTGTCCAGCATGCAGAACTTGAAAATGATTAAAGTCATGCACAACTCCCACAATCCCACGCTATATATAATTTCTCTCTCTGTAGTCCTCATAAGCGTAAGTGTTTATGACAGCACTACAGAGATCTTACAGAGGTGAGAATAATAAACTCATTTCACCGGCGGAGCACAGACAGCGTGTGGCTTCATTGTGCCCTGTGCAGGCTAATCAAAGCTGGGCAGCATGGGAGAATGGATAGTATAGTTCAGCGAGGCCATCAGAACACATCTGTGATTCAGCTGCTATGAAAAGCATGGCGCAGCAGCGGATGAGATGCATTGTTCTGGTAAATGATGGTGAATGTTGCTCATTATTTTCTGTTCCTCCGCACTATTGTGCTTCATCAGTTAGATCATGCCAGCCTGAGATGACCAGCATGTTTTGGCACATCTCTGTTTCACCTAAACTTCATCCCTTAGCTTATTTTGTTTCAGATTTGGATGAGTTTCTTTCTTGTAAAAAGGATAAATAATGAAGAACCATCACTTGGCTCTTTTCAGTACAGGGCTCAATGCCAAAGATTATTTCTGGGTCCAGACAGTGCTTTGGATCTTTCTACTTTTCACTGGCCCTGCTACAAAAAATGAATGAATGAATAGTTGTTGTTTACATTGTTTTTTTTTTTACCCATGTAGCATTGTTACCGCGATCTTATTCCAATTTCACGATCGACTCCCACGGTAAAATCTAGTGATGTCAAACTTTGGCTTGCTTATTTGTGGGTTTTTGAGACACTTAATATTCAGTAACACAGCATTATTGATTTGACTGCATATTCACACTATTAGTACAAAACAAACTGAACTGCGCTGAATAATGCCTCTACTTTCTCCAGAGCTGCTTTACAGCTGAACTGAACTCATTTCATTACTGATGAAGTTTACACAGTTATCGAACTGAAATGAATCAGCACTAAACTTGAGCTGAATAATGACACTATTGTCTTTGTAGATATATGAATAAAGGTGGCTTGACTGGACACGAGTGTGATAATGATATCCGTGTGTGTATCTGTGGCTGAGCTCCTCTCTCAGAGCGATGTGAGAGCGCTGGAGCGTTTAGCAGCTAAAGCGGCGGATCTCACTGCACAGTTCTGTGTAATCTTCTCATCCGTTTCCAGCGGGCAGGATTGTGTATCAGCTCGATGAATCGCACCTTATGGGGCTGGCAGTAATTGATATGTGTCGTGTTTCCTTCATAGCCATCACAATCTCGTTGCCATATTGCAAGTAGATGCCAGTTAAAGCGGGTTCATTTTGAGCATGCAAAGTATAGACTTTGTGAATGTTGTGTTGAGCCCGACAGTACAGCTGATATAAACACCGCTGAAGGACGACGTGTTAAATTAATATTTAACTAGCAATGCACCAAACAATGAGTTACTTGCAGTGGTAGTCCCACTAAAAGAAGTGAGAATGCTTTTTGGGAAGCACTAAATGACTGCATAGATCTGTCAGTTCCTTCAAACGGCACACGTTCACACTTCACCTCGTCTCAGGACACTGACACCAACAGAAAATATTCAGATGTTTACTCTGCCGTCCAAAGATGCTTTCCATGTCCAAGACTTCCAGCACACATTCAGACGAGGCGACATGTTTACTGCCAACTCTCTGAAGCTCACGGTTTAGTCCTGATAGAGTAGGTGACATTACCTTGCTTTTTCACCTTTCTCTCTCTCTCACACACACACACACACACACACACACACACATCTATCTTACGCTTCCTCTGGTCAGTACTGTTTAATGTTGTACTGTATAAAGATACTTTTGTCTTGATTGTATAATTTTGTGTTAAGTCTTGAGGTCTGTGTTTGTAAAACTATTGCACATAATATCATATGTGTCCCTGCAGCACAAAAGCAGTCTTAAGTCTGGGGTATATTTGTAGCAATAGCCAAAAATACATTGTATGGGTCAAAATTATCCATTTTTCTTTTATGCCAAAAATCATTAGGATATTAAGATCATGTTCCATGAAGATATTTTGTAAATTTCCTACCGTAAATATATCAAAACTTAATTTTTGATTAGTAATATGCATTGCTAAGAACTTCATTTGGACAACTTTAAAGGTGATTTTCTCAATATTTAGATTTTTTTGCACCCTCAGATTCCAGATTTTCAAATAGTTGCATCTCAGACAAATATTGTCCTATCCTAACAAACATGAATGGAAAACTTATTTATTCAGCTTTCAGATGATGTATACATCTCAATTTCGAAAAACTGACCCTTCCCAACAAACATGAGACGTCCGCCCGACGTGCAGATCAAGTCTAAATTGCGTCTTTTCCACTTGGTTTTTATTTTGGTTCCCTATATTACGATCAGTAGTGATCTTATGGAAGTTCTGGTTTGTTTTACATCTCTCGTCCCATTGCGCTGTAATGTACTGAAGCTGAATCGGTCTTCATGCTTCATAAATACCACCTGTGACCGTTTCCAGGCTCTGCTTTGGTTGTGATCTGGTCCTTGTTGGCTGATTTGGGGTCGTCCCTTTGGCCTGGAGCAGTAATGGCTGCCAAATGGTTTCTGGCCGTGTCTCTGTCTGGGAACGAGCGGCTGCACCTGTGAATGGTGAGGCTGAATGGGAAGCCAGCTTGTTTTCATTCGATCAGTGCACTGAAGATGAGCCGAGACGGGTCTAAACCCCACTGGCCTCTTTGTCTTGTGAGGGTCAACATTCACCTCTGATTAGAGTACATGCCATCAGCCTTCAATAATAATTGTATAATAAAAACTAAACTAAACTAAACTGATCTCTGCTCATCTCACATTTCTTCACAGCAAATGCAACGCTTTTCATATTTTCATCCCAGTGTATCAGTCTCAAGGAATGATTCAATAAATAAATCAATCACATGAGAGCAAAGAAGCAAAAGACAAGCAATAGGACAATTAAATACAACAGATGAAAGATATTAATGAAATAAACAGTGCTTTAAGTTTTTCAGGTAGGTCTTTCTATCAGAATAAAAAATACTATATAAAATGAATAAAGTAATCAAATGTAAAATAAAATACTGCATATGAATTAAATATAAACTGATGCTTATTAGTTACAAATATTATTTAGAAATATTATTATTTAGATTATTTATTTGCAAAATGTGTTGTTGAGCGCACCCTCCAACATCATCACACACAGACAAAACAGCAGCGAATATTAGAAGACATATACTTCTGTAAATAAATACAATACAAATCTCCATCCATTTTTTTATATACTTGCATTACTAGTGCATTTATATAAATATTAAGTCAATTATTATAAATATATCATAGATCACGTATCATGTCAGCAAAAACTATTGTCAGGATTTACTAAAGACAAAAGGTGTGTAAAGTTATTTTTGCGGCTGATCTGATTGCATATGCATTTCTGGCTGGTATTTGTGCCATTATTTAAGACAGCAAGAAAAGCATGTATGAACTCATTTTGTGCTTGACATGCGTGTGGTAGCGTCTGCCAGGAGGAGGCACCGGAGAGCGCGCGGTAGGAGGATTTTCTCCACTGCTGTTGATTTATGTGGATTGCCAGAGGAAGAAGTTATCCGAACAGATCATTCGCCATGCCATGCAGACTGGTAGATTATCTTGGTAGATTGCGTTGGTCATTATGGAAATGAGCTGCATCTGTGTTCTTTAATTGTCAGTATCAGTTCACCAGCAGAATCTTCCATCACTTCATCAGAGCTTTTACAGGGTTGCGATTTCAGTTTGCCCGTTTAGTAAATTTGGTCCTTGAAGTGCTAAACTGCGTGATAAATGTCAGTTATTTTTCTAGTATGAAAATAAACATAATTTGGTTATATTTGATGTGTATTTTATCTGATGATGCAATCATTCAGGTATTATACGTATGTAGGGGTGAATTATGGTTAATTGGGACATTTTTCCCAGTCATCTCATAGTGCCTCAATTTACCTGAATTCCCCCCATGCTCAGGGATTAGGGAGCAGTGAACACTGCATAGAGAGCCTGTCGATCTGAACGCAGCCCCGTTCATTAATCTCTCTCTCTTAATGAGCTGATGATCTGGATCAGGCTTGTTAGATAAAAGAGACATTAAAAAAACGTGTGGAGCAGTAGGCACAAGGACCGGAATTAAACCGCTGCATTAAGAACAGCACAGACAGCAGCGAGTATATTAGACTGCTGTCACTTTAAGACCCAATGCACTGGTCTAATATACTCGCTCACATCAGATTCCTTTCCTAAAGACATAACCATGTGTGGACTGAATTCAGTTCTCTTTCTTTCTAATATCACTAGCCTATTCTTTATGTTCTCATTCTTGCATGAGTTAAAGGAGCACACTTGTGGTTTGCTGTTGATGCTTGTACATGAGCGTGACCGTCATGATGGAGGCAGTGGCGCGGGTCTGTAGAGAGGATCCCAGCTCCTTCAGTGCGTGAGACACTCTACACCTGCCCACGGGCCGTATGGCTGCTGTGAGCTGGCCAAGAACCTGCTGCGCACACGCGTCTTTGCATATCTCTGCTGACAAAAGTATCCAGCCATCTGCCGCTGCATATGGAGATCTTTTGAAGCTCCGACAGGAGTCAGAGCTGATGAATCAAAGCTTGTGCTGTTTACTTACCTTGGCATCTCAGCATATGAAATAGCTGAGTTTGTGTACTTTCTTTTGTCTGTGCCAACGGAAGCTTTTGAAGAAAAATATGGGATGCTTTACGTCAAACATGTCTATAATACCTGGAGTTCTCCATCCATTAGATTTCCCTTTCATCTCAATGGTAGTTGCTGGGCTGGTGCAGTACGTCTTTGCTCATGGGCCATGTTAATGAGCCTTGCAGTACTGCTCTTCTGATTGGCCGTCACGGAAGGGGGAGGGGCCGGGGGCCAGTGGCCCTGTGTCAACAAGTTTGGCCCCCCTCTGATATCATATTGCAACAAACTATTTTCTGACGCTGGATGCAGAGTGCAGTTTGTCCTGTGGCAGTAGTGATGACAAGTTTCATTCATTGTGCCATAATCTTTTAAACTCCGCATATAAGAAATTACTCAAATACCAACACAGAGAAGCGAATCCACAAGACAAGAGTACTGATGGCCATTCGTGATGATTCTGTCTGCGTTTAGTTTTAAAACACAGACCGTTATGGTTGCAGTGCAACTGATAATACATTAAATCAGCTCTTTTTATACAAGTTTTGTTCTGTAACTTAAGCAGCAGTGGTAGATCAGACTGAATTCATTCAGCAAAATTGACAATCATTTTTCAACTCATTTCACTAAATTGAGACAGTTAATATGTTAGATTTTCAATTGATAATTTCTCTGAATACATCCACACGTACAACTTTTGTTCATATTTTGAATTAAGAAAACATTATAATGCAGCGACCATAATGCAGTGTGTGTGTGTGTGTGTGTGTGTGTGTCTGTGTGTATAGTAGTTTTTTTTTTTTATAATGTAATGACAAGGGTCATGCGTATCTAAACTTTTGAACAGGAAGTTCTGCCTAGCTGTGTGCTGTCATCAAGATTACTTGTCAAACAAATAAATTAATTTGACCTAGAAAAGATACTTCCAAATAATCAGGTTAATTGGTTAAGGTAAACGCGTGCCCCCTAAGAGCACAAGCGGCCCCTGTCTGGCCCTGCAGTAGCGGTGGTCCCGAATCCCACCACCCATGACTCCAGGCTCAAGGACTGGCTGGGTTAGCATGCGTCCACGTTGGAGTCGTGGGTGGTGGGATCTGGGACCAGTCTTTGTGCTTCACAGTCTCTGTGAAAAATAATAAGGGGAAATCTGTAGCAGAAGCATGCCCCATGCGCGAGGCCCGCGGGACCTCCTCGTTCTCTGACAGTTTTGGTTTGAAACGTCTACAGATGGCTTCGGTGCACAGAATTAAACCATCAGGCCATACATAACTGCTTGAAAGGGCTCACCTTCTCCAGCGGCGCCATGCGGAAACAGCGGCTCGTAATTGCCCCTCCAGGACGCGGGGGGTGAAATCTGCGGAGCGCTGAAGGCCCTCAGCAGTAATGAGCGGAGCTGAGCTGAGCTCCAGCAGTTCATTACATTTTCTTGTGGGTGGGAATGGAACGGTGAAGGAGAACCGTGGACAGACGCCAAACGTGTCGACGTCAGAGGAGAGGTCCTTCGCAATGCTGCAGATTATATGCGTGTAATGAGGTGACCCACTCAAATTCTCCAATTCATGTGAGAAAACCAGGATGCGTTTGGTGGTGGGTGGTGAGAAAAAAAAATCTCACGTCTTCACACATTCATTCTCCCTCTCCTGTTAAAATCCCATGTGCACTTGAGGAATATACTGGGCTGTTCTGTGAACAGTGTCTGAGTCTGTTACCACATTTTGTCCACACAAACATTTTGTTTAATGGGAAAAGCTTGCACAGTCAGAGGGCTTAACAGATACAAGATTCTTGTGTTTTCCTCAAAGCACTTGAATCTATCAATGTCACTTAGCACTGTAAAGTGTCTTAACGGTCGTTTTATCAGTGCTATTACTGTAGATGCTTTGTGGTTCTGGACCATTTTTAAGTCTGCCATCTCAGTTCCCCTAAAACTATAATCACTTGTCCGAACAATCGGGCCAGTGCCGCTTCCTCAAGAAAGTTTAGCATTATCATGTGTGTCATTTTAAATATGCAAGTGATTTCAAGCCATGAAAGAGCTCAGTGTGGGACTCACGCGATGCAATAGATTGTCCAGATACGAAAACAAACCTGTGGCCTGTTGCATGAAGCTAGCTGAACAAACTCTGAGTTTCAGAGCAGGTTTAGAGTTGACAGAACCAAACAAATCCAATCTGGTTTACATCAGGTTCATCGACACAATTCACATCTCTACTGACGATTAAAGCTGGGTGCACACTGTACGATTTTGGCTGTCTGAGACAAATTTTGGAAATCCTAAAAGATTCCTCTGATCCTAGGCTAAAATCTGTAGTCTTTGATTATTAGTTTGACATGTTCACCGACAGCCGATTATTGACCGTTATGATCAAATTTGACCTCAGATGAAATTCTGGCAGTGTCAGAAGGTTTGGTGCACAGTCTTGTAGTGTGACTTCTCCTACGACGAACATCTAATTGTCTTCATTTCGAGACGAGCCATGATCAAAATTAACGCTGGAGATTTCGTGGTTACAGTGCTTGTCCACTAGAGCGGAGCGAAGCGAGTGTTTTTAATTCATTTATAGAAGCTGAGGTTCATGCTCATGCATGAAGCTTAACTTCTAGAAATTAATTTTAAAAAAAATCAAAATTTGTCTCAGTTTCATAGCAATAAACTGAAAACGCTCGCTCCAGTGGACACGCACCATTAGCCACCATTTATTTCCTGCGTGTAATGCAGCTCACCTTCACCGAACGTGTCATGGGTTGATGTTTCTCGCACTGCGCAGGTCCGTTTTTATGCATCTTGACGGTCGTACAATCTGACATTAATGACAGCTGAGATCCTTCAGTGTGACATGAGGATCATGTTCATACAGTCTAACAAGCAACAATCATAAAGGACAATAATAAACTGCACAGTGTGCGCCTGGCTTAAGAGATGTCATTATTAAAAATATAATGAATTTAAATGCATTTACAAGGCAGGAGTTTGAGAAGGCATTTCTATACTTTCATTTTTTTTTTACTATAATGAGCTCAAAAGTAAACATAAGTTGAGTCATTTTATTTATTTTTATTTTATTTTTAACATTTTATTATATAACAGTAATACTTAATAATAATGATGACCATTTTCTGTTATTCAAACAGTAGGCTACACATGTACTAATTTGAACTGTACTGCAGAAAGACTGGCATCATTATATCATTTAGAACATATTTGCATTGACTACACACTTAAGTACCAGTAGGCTACTTTTAACTTACTATAATACGGAGGTGGTGATTTACAATTAGGCAGTGGTTTCTTGCTACACTTTCTGACTGAGGACTAAAGCCCCTGAGGATGAAGTCCTGCTGTGGGTGATGTTACTGGTGTCACTCCTCTGGGCGAGCTTGATTTGATCCTTCAGTGGCTGATTGGCTCGTGAAAGCTGAGTGTTGAATACTGGAATGGAGGCAGATCTGGGTTGAGTTTACTCAAACACGTTGATCCAGGAGAAACAGATGAAATATTCTAGTGTAATCGTTGTGTTGTGAGCGAGGCGTGAGAGACCGGTATCTGAACGAGTGTTTCCGTAGCTTTCATTCAGGGCAAATAAAACTGCAGCTCCTCTGAAGACATCCGGGATATTGCTTGTCACACTAAAATGTTTTTGTGTATTCTGTATTGTTAGCCAGAAATATAGATATATAGATTGTTTGTCCACAGCTGTATTGCACCAAGACAACTTAAATTACAAAACCGTAGATGATAAACATAAGTATGCCCGGGTCAAAGGTGAATGTTCTGCAGGAGCACACGCTCACTCCTCTGAACATAGCAGTATGTTACTGTCATTTATTTTTCTTCTAAATGTGAGGAATTATTAATTAAGATCCTATTAGTTACTGTTCTTTTTTTTCTCTTTTAATAATTTGATGTTCAACATATTCAAATAACTGTTTTACAAAATTGAAATATATGCATGACCTTCAATACACAACATTTACAGAATGTAGAATACATAATTGAGATGTAAATGAAGCAGATTATGAATAGAAAGCATGAAATGGCACAAGCCTTGTCAGCACCTGAAACTGACCCACGTTAAACTCTGCTGTCACAAACCTCTCTGAAGCAGTCGATGGAAAATTGATGCGGGGTTGATTTTGGAGCACAAACTCCATCCTTCATACGGCTGATGTTTCTGCTTGTCTTCTGATCGGCAGCTCGCTGGCTCGATCGGTCTTAAACAGCGCATATCTGCTGCAGATCATGTCGTCCGGCACGACTGAAAACACGTGTCTCGTCCCAAATTCATGAGAGTAGGTAACTCTGACTAAAACTACGTGTGGAGGACTTGTGAACATGGATATTGTTTAAAAAAGAAATTTTTACACAATTTACGTTTATTTTTAGTCATTTAGCAGATGCTTTCATTCAAACCAACTTGCATTTGGGGAATATCCAGTGATTCATCTTAAATGATTGTAACATTTTGTAACATTGTAACAACAATTTGATTGTAACATGTCACAGATCTCTTCTAATCCATCACTCACACTGCTGTTTGTGTTTTGAAATAATGTGTAATCATTACAGAATGTTTCCCGTTTAAAATACTAAAAATTCTAAAAACATGGTAATATATCTGAGCATGTCAGCTGTCACAGTTCACACATTTGAATGCCGTCATGCTCAGCTACAGCATACACCAGAACCAGTGCCATGCACAAATCTAAATGTGAATTTTAATAAAAGTCTCCTTCATTTTATCCATCAAACGCAGTGTTATTTTTCATGATTGATTAATAATGTTATGCTACAGTCTGTCTGTGTGTCTGTGATTCTCAGTAAAGCGCCGCTCCGCTCATTCATGACGTGAAGTGAGTGTGACGGAGCTCTCTCCTAATGGGGACCACCTGTGTTAAATAAGGGAGGTGTGCAAATGTGCAGAGCAGAACCGAGAAGCACTTATTCAGAGTCGAGTGTGATCATTACTCATGCAAAAATATTTTCTCGGAACAGGAGTTCTGCTATTTATAACACAATTCAGAGCGGGAATATCATGTGCCAAGCAATCTTTGCTCTTGTTAAAACATTCAAATGTAGCACGCCGCAGGAAAAGTGTTCAGAAGCAGCACATCCTCCACCAGATACTTCTTACACCATTACTGTTCAAAAATTCAACAGCCTGTCGTCAATTATTTGTCACTTATACTACGGTTGCTGCACTTACGTAGAGTTTTACCTCTGGTAATGAGAGTAGCCTATTTAATCTAAATGTATGAAATGGAAAACAGAGATTAAAATCATTCTGTCTATATCATTTCTATCATTTCTTTGTTCATATCTGTTCACACCAGTACATGCATGAGTGTGCGTGATCTAGAGCAGAGCTATTCAATTAGTTTCATTTGAGGGCCAGATTATCGAATTGAAAATTTGAAAGGGGCCAGGTGGGGTGGGGGGGGGGATTAAAATAAGAAATTAAATTTACAAGCATATATTCAGCTGTAAAATAAACAAATATCATACCAATAATAACATCTATGAAATGTTAACATTAGTGCTATCAGTCAGTTTATAAATCAACTAATTAATTGCGCATTTTTTATGTAATTAATTGTGATTAATTGCTTAATAATATATTTATGTTATCATAATTTCACAGTGAACCTCCAAATTAATGTAGAAACAACATAAAGATGGCATATTTTAAATACGGTTTAATAGCATTTTTTACTAGGTAGCCTACAATTAATGAAGGCCAGTATCATTGATATCTCTAAATTAATTTTCCCTCAATTTTAGCCATTAATTATAGCCATTCAACATTACAGTATAATTGAAAGCCATTATTTTTAACACATAATAGGCTCTGAAAAAATTACTTTTAATTTAAGTGAACTTAAAACAGTCTTCACAAACTATAAATTGTATATGTATAAACTATGAAATGAATATAAAATAATCTTTATTCAAATTACAAAGTTTATCAGCGACTAGAGCAGAGTGATTTCTCCTTTTTCTTTTGTTCTTTGATTTCCATCAGTGACAGACTTCATCAGGTTTCACTTTAAAAGCAGTGCTATCTCTTTAAAACCTGATGCACATGACGCGGGTCTGACACACACTTTCGCTTTTCTCCCAACATTTTACGGTCTACTTGGTCATTTAGGACTCATTTAAGACCGTGTTTATGAGGTAACTCGCCATAACTGCACATTTTGACATAATTGTGTGCGTTTTTGTCTGCTGAAGCGGCTCCGCAGCGTATGTGGAAAGTCGAACGCGCAGCGTTCAAACTTATCTGCTCCATTTGATAATCAACTTCGTCCAGTCTCTGTGCTATTTCTCGCTAGGAGATATGACCGATAGCACTGTCATTATACTCGTCTAAACTAGAGTTGCGTATATCTCATAATCCCCTCACACGAGCGCTTGTCAACGCTGCCGTCTATTGATGTTGCGGTCTCCGGTAGATTGTTATTGTTGATCGTCTTACTTTTCTTTTTCGGCTGTGAAACAATGGCCCGGGCCAGTGTTGCCACCTTGTGGACAAACTAATTAAGAAAAAAAACAATTCGAGGCTTGTGTGTAACTCTTCCCCCAGGCAGGATGAAGATGATTGGCGGGCCGCCAATTGAATAGCCCTGATCTAGTGCGTGCAGAAGGTGCGTTTCAGTGTGGGTTATGGTCATATGTAGTATTTGATACTTCAGGTATTTCCCTCATGGTATTAACGGAGCCTGTAAGAAAGCGCGAGCCTCTCTGAGGGCCCGAGTGTCGTCAGGGTCTGTGGTTTGTGTGGCTGGAATCGATGCTTCTGAGTATCTCTCCTGTGGGACAAAAAGCATTAAGCGTCACAGACGCACCTCCACAGCTGACCGGCCAGTTTCTCAGCCTCATGCTGACAGTAATGGACTGCGCTGAGCTCTTCTTATTAGTCAACACGAGCTGCTCGGCCCTGCATGCAGTCTCCAAAGACTGCGAGGACTGAGAGATGTGTTTCCCGCCCGGCCGCTGCTCCTCAAGATAGCAGCAATTGGATCGTAAGCTCAGAAGAGATTCTATTATTGCTGCCTGATCCAAAATAAATATGAAAGCACAAAGGAACATCGAGCAGCAGTAAATATCATATTATACTCCGCATTGTTTCTCGGTCTGTGATAACAGAGAGATCAGGTTGAGGATGATTTGTGAATTTCATTCCTGGAAATCACATCAAGCAGCAGTTTATGTGAGGGCTGTATTTCCTCTCTGAATGCTGACTTTAATCTGTGTCCGGCTTTGACCCGCGCCGTCTCATCTGCATGCAGGCAGCATTTACTCACGGATCCAGTTTCACATCTCAGACTGCATACGGTTCCTTCCTCCCATCTGAGAGAGACGGTCTTTCTCCGTTAGCATTCAGACGGTTCACTTCTCGTGTGTGGCTGCTGTAATCTGAGGAGTTCATTCAGACTCAACCTTTTGGTCGACGGTTTTATTTGTCAAGTCAAATCAAGTCACCTTTTTTCATAGTGCTTTATACAGGACAGACTGTATCAGAGCAGCTTCACAGAGATAAACAGGAAAACAGCAGAAGTGATTATGGAAACTCAGTTATGGAGACTGTTGTGCTGTAAAGCAGCTCTGAAAGACAGTTCAGTGTTGATTCAGTTCAGTTCCAGTGTGGATGTTGCTAGATGTGATTCGGCTAAAAAGAGCCCTCTGAAATCCATTTTATTTTCTCCCAAATTTTGTTTTATTTTTTTTTTTATTTTTTTTTCCATATTCCGGTTTAGTTTTTTCCCAATTTCCCTTTTTTCCGTTTTAATTTCTCTGGATTCTGTTTTTTTTTTTTTCCATTTAAATTTTTCAAGACTCTGTTTTAATAGTTAAATAATAATAAAAAAAAAGCATGTCTAATTAATTGAACTCATGAAACTTACTAAATTTAAAAGCAATGTATTATCATTTGAACAACAATTACATTTTTAAGGCCCTATGAAATATATTTTCAAATTCAGTTTTATTTGAACAAATTCTGGATTTTCCGTTCATTTTCAGGATTCCATTTTAATGGCTTCATTAAATTTTAATAATCAGAAGCATCTCTAATTAATTGACTGTATGAAAAACTTCTTTATATATATATATATATATATATTGAAGCGGCAGAGGCTGAAAACACTGAGCGTCACATGTACTTCAGTATGTGTGTAGTAAACCAAACCGCGCGTCTGCGCCATTCATTCACACAGAAACATGCACAACATGCAGGATTCATATTTAAATAGTATTTTCGTGGCTTAATATTCACAGACACTAGTCTATATCGCATTTTGATTTAAGTGTATTGACCTACTTTTGATTTATTCATCCAAAATTTAGCAAATTCCATGACATTTCATGTTACACAGTAAATTCTATTTTTATGACTGGATTCCGTGATTCCAAATGCGTTTTCTGCCTCGAAGAAATCATAGGGCCCTAAGAAAACGATAGAGCTGTCATCTAGCTTAATTCAGTTTTGTTCTCATCTTATGATGGTGCAGTCGTATTCATGAATCACTGAAAGTTAAGTGTCTTTCAGACCCAAACTAAGCAAACCAGAGACGAGAGTGGCAAGGGAGCCAAACTCCGTCAGGTGACAGAAACGGAGAAAAACCAGGCTCCGTCCAGGGAGCAGTTCTCCTCTGGTCTGAGGTGTGATATTGATGGAGGTGCATCACACCAGCATTAGGAGGGAAAGAAAGAGTTGTAGTCTGTCCAGCAGGCTGAAATATGGAAGCAGAGCTGCCGTTTAGCCAGTAGTAGACGACTGGCTTATCAGTGACCTTTAAGAATGATGAACGTCTTTCTGGATAAAACTGGATTTGGGTCCCAGCTGGTCCTGGCATGACGTGTTGATAGCTGGCCATAGGGATCTGTGCTGAGGACTTGTGGAGGCTGTAAACGGGTGCGTTGTGGTCGTCACGAGGTGCAGGTCCATCGTATGGTCTGGATACGGACCAGATCTGGCTGACTATGGTAACCTCGGGGTAAGGATGAGACCAATGGACTAACAGAAGCGTAGATGCCATTCCACTCATGATGTAACAATATGCCGGGTGTTATGGGAAGTATCTGTAATTTTGGGCTAATTCAGCATTCAAGTGAGAAATGTCTTCTGTTTAAATCAGTGACTGATTTTCTGCTTTTATTTTATTGCTTGGGTCGTATAGACAGCAGTATTGTATATTTCGCTGCTGTCACTTAATACACAGATCTAATATAAACATGTGATTTCTTTCCTAGCTGCTGATCTTCACAGACAAAACTGACTGTGTTTTTGTAACTTATGCGTGTTTTTAACATAAACTTGTGTGTATTTGACAGTTCAGTTGCAATAAGACATGAAAGAGAACTTGGTTTAGTACTCACATGCCATGTTTCTGTAAAGGCACAGACCTATTCAGGATTAGGGGGTGGGGTGAAGCAGAATGATACACACCACTTAACATACATATGTAAATCACGAAGACGTGTTTTTTCCTCATGTCTGTCCATCAGTCACAAGAGCAATAGCCTGCTGCCATCCAGTAAGTCCATTTTAATGACATGTCTGAGACACTGAATGAGAACGTTTTTATTTGTCATTTTGTCATTAATTTCATATTATTGAAATGTTCTTCACACTAAGAAAAAAAAATTTTCTTTTCAGAACTGATCTGTGAAAGGTTCTTTGGGAAACCAAAATGGTTCTCGTATCGCCCTTTTGGCCTGTTTATTTTTAGCAGCTGGTGTTTGTGCCGGCTCTCTGTGGAACTGAACACAGCACAGCTAGTTTAGAGTGCTTTAAAAGCAGCATGCATTCCCATATGAAGACTGAGGAGAGATGTCATATCCTGTAGAATGATATAGCTGGACAGAAGTAAGCTGATTATTATTCAGTACTTCCCTGTAAGAAGGTTAATCCTGGTGACCTCAGGCGTGAATGTGCTTCAGTGAGGGCGAATGTGCAGTGCTCCGTCAGTGCAGTTTGCTGATCACAGGTGGAACGGGTGGCACACGTCTAATTGAGTCACTGGTCCTTTATGAAACCCCTCGTAACAGAGACACGTCTAACACGGAGAAACATCTCCCGCGGGAATTAGTTTTCTTACTGTGTTATAATAAGATCTGGCTGCTGATTGTTGTGACTGTGATGAAAAGCAACGGCGGCACACAGATGTGATCACAAAATAAAACAAACTAATCATTGAAAAACTTGTTTAAACCATTAACTTTTTTTGGTGTTGGTCACTGGATTCAAAGCAGCATCACTAGCACTGAACTAGATCTTTAGGCCGTAAATACAACATTTACTTGAATTTAACATCAGCATAAACATAAATGTTTTCTTCTAGAATAAGAAAAAATATCCCCACAAAAATGACACAACAGGCTCAGCCCAGAGGTTTAGTATAATAATAATAATAATAACCCTTTTAGCGGAACAAACTCATGTCACTCGCGTCAAAGGAAACATTAACAAAAACCTGTAGGCTGCTTACTCACTATGCCACTCTTTCGCGGTTGGAATTTTTATTTATTTTTTTTTTTAATTTCTTTGTTCTCTTAGCATAAACGGCCTTCGGCAACACGGGATATTTTCACTTTTAAATTAAATTGAAATGCTTTTATGGTCTCGTTAATTTGTTGGTGTCTGTTTTTGTAGTAAATGTGCATAAGGGAGTGTGGTAAAAAATACTGTATGTAGGTATTCTGGTCGTAGTTCTTACCACATTAAGCTACGTTTTAGATCATGATTTTAGATGATCCACAACGTATAGCAAAGCATAATAAAAATAAGCGCTGTAGAGTAATACTTTTGAAATGCTTTTTCAGTGATCAAACTGTCATGATAAACATGAGATAATACTATTGAAAACAGAATCATGAATATTTTATTGGCCTTTGCGAAGTGCGCAGTAAGCTTCAATAGACTATAGCTCGCCGTGATTAATGTTCCCTGCGCTTCAGTTCAGTATGTTACATGACTGCCCCATACTGATCATGTCTTTCCTGTGTTAGAGCATGCCCTGTGGTCCCGCGTAACACACCGTGATCCTTTCCCTCCGAGTGCGCATTCTCAATGGCCACATCTGCACGTGTTCAGCAGGCTGTGCTCGTGTGTGTGTGTGTGTGTGTGTGTGTGTGTGTGAATGGTGTTTTTCTGAGCTGCTGATTGTGGTGTTTTAGGCTCGTTCTGGTTCCTCTCGTCTCAGTGATGTAGATGTGGTGGATGAGTGACGGGCGTGCTGGGGTTGTGTGATGTTCTGCGGGCGGATGTGAGGAGTCGTTAGCTGTGCTGTCGCTAACTCGTACACACCACACACGGCAGCTGCGTTCATTAGCAGGATGACAGACGAGCTGGTGATGATGATGATGATGATGATCACTGAGAGATTCCTATTGGCAAAGATGAGTGGGAAAAAACATATTTATGAATGCAGTGGTTCTCCGGTGTTTTTTGTGACGCTGAAAAACTTGCGTTTACATGTACAGTAAATTGATATTTACAAGTGAAACAAACATGAGTACGCTCCCAGTAAGTACGCTTACTTTAGGTAGTCTGCATAAAAATTGTATAAAACGTACAGAACACAACATTTTAATTACATAAATATGGCTCTTATTTTTCAAACTGAATGAATAAATAGTAAGAGACATGCTTTGCAAAATGAAGGGAATAGTTGGCTCAAAGTAAAGCTGTCGTTTGCTCACCCTCGTGAAGCACGGATGAGAGGATGGTGATGTGTTCCCCTCGAACCCAAAAACAACACAGAGGTACTCGAAACCTAGTCCACATTCATGTATATTATCCCAAGTCTTCTGGATTCATTGAACTGCTGTGATATTTGCATTTATATGAAAAAGAGACCACTGTGAAATTGTATTGACTCTAAATCTTATCGACCTCTATTGGAATATGGCATGCATGAGAACACATGGATATGTGGATATATGGATTTGAGGATGATCGAGGGACTCATATAACTATTACAAAAGCTGCAAATATTCACTGACGCTCAAGAAGGAAAATCAATGAATTAACTTTTGAACAGGATGTAAATATATCCTACTTGTTTAAAGATCTCATTTTCTTATTTAGGACTAGCCTTCAGAAACTGTGTAAGATATTTTTTGTTTCCCAGAAAACACAATAAAAATGTATGCTAATGTAGTCTTGCTGCAGTAAACTCTAGTGATGGGCACTAGTGCACAGAAGTGACAGCAATAACTGATCATAAAAACGCATTCATTCTGTGACTTCTGAAACTTCCAGAAAGGAAAACATGCTAAAACACAGCTCCAGGTCCAGTAGGTTAGAGGAGTGTAGGGGTTGAACAGATTTTCAGCCACTTTAACCTATAGTCTCGACGCTGACATTTACTGTCATCCTCTACTCGTCAAACCCAGATGAGCTTATGCTAATGCAAAGCTCCAACAAATGAAAAAGCATCATAACAGCTGTCCATATGACCCATGCACTACATTGACCCACGCCGCCTTAAGTCGTGTGAGGTTTTGTGAGGAACGGACCTAAACTGAAGCCATTATTCACTGATCTTCTCTTCTGCTGAAGCTGATGTCTAGTCCACCTTCACACAATGACTGCTTTCAGTCTGTTTTTCATACAGGGAATCATATGTCCTCAGATGACCTGCAAAGCAGCACAAGAGTAAATAATGGCAGATTTTGGTTTTTGAGTGAAACATTCCTTTAATGCTCTCTAATCTGCTTGTGCCGAGGCAAATCACCACAGATTTCCTTTTATTTCAGATGCAACTTTTTGCAACGGCCAGCAGGCATTTAAGTGTGCGAGCCGTCCTCGAATGTCCCACAGCCATCAGAGGTCATGAACTGACACATCAGATATCCAAACATCTTATTTACTTTTTGCTGAAATGGTCTGATGATGATTTGTGTGAAATTTAGTAAAGATCGATCAAACTGTCTAGGAGTTTGTTTTTTTTTGGCATATCTCAAAATGGAGGACATACACTATATTGCCAAAAGTATTGGGTGGCCCCCTTCTAATGAACAGGTTTGACTGCTTTAGTAATTTCTATGAGTACAAATCTTAATGTTAAAGCATATAATGATATTCTAGGGAACCGTGTGCTTCTAATATTATAACAGACAGGAATATTTTTGTTCTAACATGACAATGCCTCTGTGTATAAGGCAAGGTTCAAAAAAGAAATGATTGATTCAGTCAGTGTGGAAGGAACTTGACTGGTCTGGCATAAAACTTAAGTCCTAATCCAGCTGAACACTGGCTTGGTGTGACTGTAAATGCAGTACCTTGAGCCAAAAACTCATCACCAAACACCAATGACTTGTACATTAGTGGGGTTCAGTCATTTTAGACACTTCCAAAACTGTTGCATAACAGAGATGGAAATACAATTTTTAAATACATGAAATATGTTCCCATCGTTTGTTGCCACAGATTTGGAAGTGCATTTTTAGTTCTAAAGAAGGGGGTGTCCCAAGACTTTTGTCTATATAGTGTAAGTACAAGTCATTGGTGTTTGGTGATGAGTTGTTGGCTCAAGGTCTGCATTTACAGTCACACAAGAGCCAGTGTTCAACTGGGATTAGGCCTTGGTTTTATGCAGATCAACATGCTCCTTCTTCCACACTGACTCAATCAATCATTTTCTTTTTGAACCTTGCCTTATACACAGAGGCATTGTCATGTTAGAATAGAAAAGGGTCCTGTCCAAACTGTTGCTATAATATTAGAAGCACACGGTTCCCTAGAATATCATTATATGCTTTAACATTAAGATTTGTACTCATAGAAATTACTAAAGCAGTCAAACCTGTTCATTAGAAGGGGGCGACCCAATACTTTTGGCAATATAGTGTATCATTGGATTCTGTAGAACACAAGGATGATATTTATGGTGAATTTCACAAAAGCTTATTTGTGTAGTTTATTATATATTTTGAACACTAGGTGGAGCTGCTAAAACGTCATAGTTATCTTCAGGGTTTGCTGCTGAAGACACAAATGCAGTTTTGTGATGATACACGAATGCATTTATAATATAAAACATCTTGCAACAAAATTTAATTTGACAGATGTCCAAGAACGGTTTAATTTGATAGACTGACAAGAGCAGTTTGGTCTCTTAAAAAGCTTTAGGGCAGGGTTGAAAAGGAGGTTTTTCAGAAAATTAAAAAAAAATGACAAAAATTTGTTTTTCTCCACGTCACTCTAGCGCCATTTTGGAGAATATCCACGGGACGGAAACCGCGTACGCTCTTCTGTATCAGCCGCACCGCACGGATACGTCTTCTACGTATATTTACGCTTTGATTTGAACAAAAACAGCGCATCCAGCATGCGGCTAAAACACAGAAGAGCGTGCGCAGTTTTCATCCCACGGATATTCTCCAAAATGGCGCTAGGATGACGCGGAGAAGACAAACTGTTGAATAAAGTCTTTATTTTTGTTTTCTTTGCACACAAAAAGTATTCTCGTAGCTTTGTAAAATTACGGTTGAACTCGTGATGTCACGTGGATTATTTTACCAATCTCCTTACTATGTTTCTGAGCCTTGATCGTGTTAGGATCCTTGCTGTCTATGGAGGATCGGAGAGCTCTCAGATTCCATCAAAAACATCTTAATTTGTGTTCTGAAGATGAACGAAGGTCTTATGGGTTTGAAACGACATGCGGGTGAGTAATTAATGACAGAATTTTCATTTTTGGGTGAACTAACCCTTTAAATGAAATTACAATTCTGCATCTCGTTTGCTTCTCAGTTTAGACTGAATTTGAGTTAGTTTGAATTATTAGGATCAGTTCTGTGGATGATGACATTGGTAAGAACATCTGGAACACATGAAACAGAAGCTGCTTTGCTCAGAAGTTGCTGGCTCTCTAATATATTCCCAGGGGCTGAAGGATCTGGGTGCTGTTTCTCTACGTCGCTCCTTTCTTTTCCATTTCTGTGGGGAACACGGCTCTGATCATCCAGCGGCCTGATGACCAGTTACAGACTTTAAGGGTGTGAGAAGATACAAAGCTTGTGTTGTGATGGGAGCTGGATCTGAAGGCGTCTGACCCCAGTAAACATGCGTTCACCCGCAGCAGGAGTGCTTGTATTTTCCCTCCTGGATGCACCTAGTGCCACTAAATCCTGTTTACACATGGAAATCCCTGAAATCAGATTCATTACAGAACAATGACCCCCTGTGCTCAGCATTAATCACAGCGCATCCCAGCACTCTTCACAGCACTCTTCTCTCCTTGATTTATCCTGCTTTATCTTGACAGATTTCTGTCATTCAGAAAGTGTGCCTCTGATGGGAAACAGCGGGTCTGTAGCTGCTGAGATAAACCCCTCATTTACAATCCGCTGTGGAAAACTTCTCTTCTTATAGTTTATATTTATAATAAATGCAGTTCATTCAAAACAAGAGTGCTGTAACTTAAGTAGGACTTTAGTACATCTTTATATGTAATATCTTATAATTACTGTCTTATTGTCTTTGAAATATGATAAAAGTCTACTGGCTTGTGGTAAAATGTACTTTAATGTCATTTCTGTTGAAACTTGTATGTCAAACACACATTTGTAATGATGAAGTTGGCACTTAAAATCTATTAACTGTAATATTAAATAACACACTACAGTTAAAATGGTAATCAAGTGCTTCTTTACATGTGCTTTATTATGTTGGTCAACACATCAAAATAAGTGTACTTCTTTAAAGCAGGAGAAAATACTATTAAAACAATCATTTAAAATTAAACTTTAACAATACAAAGTGCATTTTTTAGACGTGTGTATTAGTTAAGAAATGTAGTCATGAAAGTGTACTCTTTATTTCATTAATATTGTATTATCTGCAAGTACAGTTTTTTAAAAATACATCACAAGTGCACCTTCAGTAGTGTTGAGAGCACTTCTGGTGCACACAGAGCTCTGAACTCTTCACAGTAATGGACTGAGTTGAGATCGGATGGGTTGATGCTGAGAGTCTAGTGGTTAGTGCCGGTCCCGGCTCGGGGTCCTGTGCCAGTCCTGTTCCTAACCCTCCACCCCACGCTTCCCTGTCATTCTCTGCTGTCCTGTCCACTAAAAGCATGACAAAGACTAAAAAGCGAGGTTTGATGTGGTGCATGTGAAGACTGAGCTCAGAGCAGCTGGGTTCAGTTGGTCCTGAGCTTGTGGTTGCTGCAGAAAGCATCAGCGTCCGCTCGCTCCTCATCTCCTTTAATCATCATTACTGCGAGCTGGCAGGCTAGGGGTCAGTTTTATATTCATTACACTCGCTGAGATTAGCCCACACTGACGTGAAATCCCATCTAACCAAACTTCAGCCAAACCCGGCCCAGCAGAGACCCAGCCTCCAGTACGGCTTCTCCAGACTGATTCTGTGACGCTTGCTGCGATTATACCAGACACCAGAGATGAGCAGCGTCAGTCTGATTAATATCAGCACTCAGTTTTTTTTTTTGTTTTGAATACTTTATTAATAGGCATTTCTATTAAAAATAAAAAAAGAATAATAATTGCAACAAAAAGAGACATAAACATCCCAGGATATTCCCCCTTTGTGTGGTTTTTACAGTAGAAACAAATAGCTAACAGTTCAAAGATAACAGAAACTATCTTCAAAACAACAAACAAATGTGTAGCAGCAATGTACATATGTA
This sequence comes from Tor tambroides, assembly GCA_021397915.2. Taxonomy (NCBI): domain Eukaryota; kingdom Metazoa; phylum Chordata; class Actinopteri; order Cypriniformes; family Cyprinidae; genus Tor; species Tor tambroides. The sequence goes on along the minus strand of JAFVLL020041481.1, from coordinate 34,269 downwards.
GGGTGCATGCAGCAATTAGAAAGTGAAATAATAAATATATAAGTGAATAAATCAATAAGTAAATGAAGAAGGAAATCAACCACCTTATACCTGCCTCAGGCTGTCCAGTTTACCATAGCTGTAACTGATGTGAAATGCTATGGAACAAGGCAACAGCTCATCAGAAAATAATTCAAGAAATAAAGCAAGTGGTTGAATGGCATAGAGTCTGTAGGTCCATATTTGTTCAGGTTTTTAGGTAACCCCTCCCTCAGTAAATTGTAAGATTTGGATATGCTTCACTATTAAGCGTGTCATCTTTGCACAAGGGACCATGCTAATCTTCTCTGTGTCTGTCCAATTTTAGTATATGTGTGTTATCTCAGACAACACATCAGCACTCGTTTTTGACTTACAGCAGCATCAGGGTTGTGTGCGTGCGGTTTACAGTTGATTTATCACATGTGCCAGCTTAGAAATATGTTAAATAAGGCTTCACATGTACAAATAAACAAGTTATATAAAAAGTAATTTCTTTAAAGTGAATGCATGTAATCCTGTCTGAAAATCTGCTGGCGTCACACAGAGTTAATGCTGAGGTCATGTGGTGTGTCTCTCAGCATTACAGAAAGCTGATGGTGTGTGGCGTTCTCCTCTCCTCAGGTGTGTCACCGGCCTCCAGCGGCAGACACGAGGATCGTGGGACGTGATCGACGGGCTGAACCTATGGCAGAGCAGCAGCGAGACACAGGTGAGAAAACCAGCGCAGCTTCAATACACACGACACCTGATGCTGCACTGTATTCAAATCAAGAAAACCTCACTCATTCACTCTTAGCAGCCACAGAGTTGTTCCTGAAACACTACATAATGTTTCAAAAGCGTTTTAAACAACATATTGTTCATAATATTTCATAAATAGACTTTCATTAAGCCTGAGTTTGTGTGCCACGGCTCATGGTCCTCTCTGAACCGGCGTGCTCCTGCATGAATAACAGCAGAAAATAAATCATAATAAACGCAGTGCATCTTTCTTCTGATTGCTTCTGATCTTTCGTCCCGGTCCTGCCTCTCTTGTGCTCAGTCGAGGTCCTGCAGTTAAAGGTCACGGTATATAGACGTCACTAAAGTGCAAAGCTGATAAGTGCTTCCTGCAGTATTTGTATTAGCAAATGGAGAAAAATCAATAGAATATATTGTACAGGTGCATCTCAAAAAATTTGAATATCGTGAAAAACTGCATTTTTTTGTAACTTATTTCAAAAAGTGAAACTTTCATAAATTTTAGATTCATTGCATGTAAAGTAAGACATTTCAAAAGTTTTTTTTGTTTTAATTTTGATGACTAGAGCTTACAGCTCATGAAAGTCAAAATCCAATATCTCAAAATATTAGAATATTTCCTAAGATCAATCAAAAAAAGGATTTGCAAAGCAGAAATGCTCTATGGGCAGGTGTTAAAGTCCTGCTGGAAAAGGAAATCAGCATCTCCATAAAGTTTGTCAGCAGATGGAAGCATGAAGTGCTCTAAAATCTCCTGGTAGATGGCTGCGTTGACTGTGGACTTCAGAAAACACAGTGGACCAACACCAGCAGATGACATGGCAGCCCAAATCATCACTGACTGTGGAAACTTCACACTGGACTTCAAGCAACATGGATTCATGCCTCTCCACTCTTCCTCCAGACTCTGGGACCTTGATTTCCAAATGAAAAGCAAAATTTACTTTCATCTGAAAAGAGGACTTTGGACCACTGAGCAACAGTCCAGTTCTTTTTCTCCACAGCCCAGGTAAGATGCTTCTGACGATGTTTCTGGTTCAGAAGTGGCTTGGTAGCCCTTTTCCTGAAGACGTCTGAGCGTGGTGACTCTTGATGCACTGACTCCAGCTTCAGTTCACTCCTTGTGAAGCTCTCACAAGTGTTTGAATCAGCTTTGCTTGGCTGTATTCTCAAGCTTGTTGTCATCCCCGTTGCTTGTGCACCTTTTCCTACCCAAATTCTTCCTTCCAGTCAACTTTGCTTTGATACAGCACTCTGTAAACAGCCACACATTTCTGTAATGACCTTCTGTGACTTACCCTCTTTATGGAGGGTGTCAATGTTTGTTTTCTGGATCACTGCCAAGTCAGCAGTCTTCTCCATTATTGTGATTTCAAAGAACAAGAGATACCCGGAATTTATACTGTAGGGATGGTCATTTATTGAAACTCAAATGTAAATATTCTAATATTTTGAGATACTGGATTTTGACTTTCATGAGCTGTAAGCTCTAATCATCAAAATTAAAACAAAAAACTTTTGAAATGTCTTACTTTACATGTTATGAATGTAAAATATATATGAAAGTTTCACTTTTTGAAATAAGTTACAAAAAAATGAAGTTTTTCACGATATTCTAATTTTTTGAGATGCACCTGTATATGAAAAAAAGGCTCTTTAAACAGCATTTGTGGCATATGGCATGTTAGAAAATCACAATAAAACCTATGGTGACGATGGAAGTCAGTGAGGTCTAAACTAGGGCTGGCAAGAGATTCAAATTTGTAATCTAATTAATGATGTGCTGATTAATTATCCAATTAATCACAAATGAAACATCAATTTTATTACCTGCCAAAAGATCATTTAAAATCATCGTATTAAATTAGAAAAGCTTTATGAATGAGTCACTGAATCATTTACTCACTTGATTTATTCAAAAATGTGGATTCATCCAGTAATAAATCACCACTGTGTGTTGATCAGAAACGCTCAACAGTTCTGCTGTGACTTTGCTTGGGAATATTTTCATTTGTGAAACTGAGCAATACTGACAATATTCTGTCTAAAATGTACATCTTGTTTATTGAGTTGTTGTATATAACCAGTATCACATTTGCAGTCATGTAGATGTTGGGAGAAGCAGCACTCCTGCTCATGTGATATTGCCAAACTATATCATATGATATAAATGTAAGAGGGTGATTTTTTTTTGCTTTCATATCTTGAATTTTAGGCTCATATTACTGCATTTAATAGGCTCCATCATCACATAGTCAGTCGTCCTGCATCACGATCATCAGACACTGCATCAGTGCATGCCCGGTTACCTTTTCCATAATTAACCACACTAAATAAACATGTTAAATCCACAGCCCTAGATTAAATGCATATGAGTGCAGCTTGTATTTTTGTTAAAGTTCTCTATAATTCTTCTGTGAAAAATGAGTGCTATATGAGCTGTAGGGACAGGATAGTGTTCTTTCTCCTGGGACCGCTCTGATGCTGAAGTTTACGGTGTCCTAACCAGACGCGACGCAGTGATAGCGGCTGCAGCGCTGGGCTCCTGGTTAGGAGCCGGAAGTGTTTCCCAGCAGCAGTGCAGATTATCTGCTGGATCTGGCGCTGCCGGAGGTCTCCAGGGCCTCGCTGTTTTAATCTCTCAGTGTGACTGTAAGTGATAATAGATTACGATGGCAGAGCTCATCCCACGGTGACCGCGGTCAACCCCCAGCAGATCCCTTCAGTCCAATCTAAAGGGATGAATCCAGTCCAGAGCATTAAACTCTATTAGTGAGGTTTGAGCCTCCGCAGATCATTTTACGGCTGGCCTCTCTGACTCAGACAAAGAGCTGATGCTCTGGAGAATTTCATCAGTGGGACGCTGAACTGATCCGTTCGGTATTAAAGCTTCCTTTGAGAGAAATTGCCAATTGATTCTGCTCTCAGAAGAGGAGCGTTACTGTGACGTCCAGAGAGAGACTGAAGTGGATTAGTATTGTTTCTGACCTCTGTGTCCAAAAAGGCCATCTGTGATGAAAGCATCTCTCCCTCTGTGTTGCACAGACACAAATCGGCCGGGTTTTCAGTATTCATGCACTGATAATGCATTTCCGATGCAGATTTCTGAGAGCAGTATGTGGGCCAGGCCGTTTACTCGCTGGAGATCACTATCCTGTCGGTTATACAGCAAATTTAGCATCTTTCTCCTTTGACAGTCATTCAAAAGTGTCCATGCATCCTTTTTTCCCCCCCAATTAGTTTTTTTAAAATTTTCTTTAAGTATATATTTTAGTCTCTAATTCTTTTTTTTCCCCTAAGATGAATGGAAATGCTAACGGATAGAGGTCTCCAGGTCTCATATTGTACAGCAAATGCTTTTCTTTCATAAGTAAGTCGTCTCTAGGATACGTTCCCTTTAAGAGGGGAGTCGGGTGAAAAGGATGGTGTAGCTCAACAAACAGAAATGATCTATTATTAGAGTAAAAGCGAGGCCACTGAGATTATTTTCACCGCTTAGCAACAGCTCTGAGCGTCTCCCTCTGCTCACATGATAATGGAGCACATACTCGTGAGTCTATTCATAGTTCTTTAACACTCTTCAGCTTGCACAGGCCTCTCTGCTGGCTCTGCCTACGCCGCTGCACCATCCTGTAGGTGGAAGCTCAAGCTGAATGTGAGCTGCTCTCTGCCTCACTTTCTGTGCTCTTGATCCTGTGCTCATCTGGGTCATGACATGCTTTATTATAACTATTATTATAAGTTCTTTGCAAAAAAAAAAAAGAAAAAAAGTCATGCACAAATGCGCAAAAAGCAAAAAATTATGTTCTGCTTTAATTCTGACTGTCTGTCTGAAACACTCAGTTTTAGTGCTGGAGCTCTTGTAAAGTTCACTCGTGATGCTAATTTTCATCATTTCATTTTTGGGGTCTGCTAGAATATGATTTGAAGTTCAAAAAAAAAAACACATTCTTTTTCTTTTCACCCTCACACTCTCTTTGAAGCCCCGCCTTTCCAGAACTCCCAGTCTGCTCTGATTGGTCAGCTGGCCCAGACTGAGGTGATTAATCAACTGCTTAGCTCCAGAGGCTTCATGAGCCGCTGGAAGCAGTATCATATCTATGGTAATTATGCCGTCTGTATTGGAATTCATTCATTGCTTTTTCACCCCACAAAATCAGCGTCTCCTTGACATAGTGATATCACACTGGTCTTTGAGGACGATGGTCATTATGCTAATTTGTAACATGGTGATGTAGCTACGTCACAAAAATAATGTTGGAGAGGTGAACTCCAGTTGGCATGAACTCTGTGCTTTGTCACATTGTTTACATGCACAAACCATATTACACACTAACAGATGTGTTTCAGAGAGACCTGAAATGAAACACTGGCAGATCTGAGTAATGCAGCATCACTACAAGGCCGAACAAGGCTGTGTTTCTGTAGCTGTATGGGCGATCCCAGAAAACAGGCTTAACTTAGCATCACATTAATCCAGATCTCTCGGTTGATTCGCCAAGCCAGGCTTCTTCTTTCTTCTTCTTTTGTTTAATGACAGTTTGCATTCTTAGTGCTACTGGGCACGTATGCAATCATCTTTTAATGTGTAATCATTATTGTGAACAGGAATTATCTTACCTTATCATACCCTGAATGTCATCTCAGTTTTAGGATCCGAAAATTAAAGTTATCAGTTTTATTGATCCATATACTTACCCAGGTATATAACCTGTTGCTGGGATAAGAAAAGCCTCTTTAGACACATCTGCAGGAAGTGAGAAGCAGGAGCGCTGCTGCTGAATTCCAGTGTTTCATTTGTCAACAAACTGCTCTCATTCACTTTTATATGCTCAATTCTTCCATCGGCGCCATTGAGTCCCATGAGCTCTGTTCTGAAGCGAGTGACTGCTGTGAAACTAACAATACGGTGAGAACAAGTTTATGTGGAAAAGACTAATAATAATAATAATAATAATAATAAGGTTTAAGGTTAAGAACACGCTACAAGTTACTTTAGGTGTAAATTGTTTCCCCTATTTAACATTGTTAAATTTCTGCTCTTTCTGCTCGTGTCTTGAGTCAGGTAGCATCACATTGTCTGCAGCATCTGTGTCTGTTGAGCTAATGGGTGGCAGACTGTCGGAGTCATGAATATTGATCATGTTGTCTTTGTTCACTCAAAGTGATTTGCTGAAATCAAACGGGCTGATGGGATTTACTGCTTAGCTCCGCCCGCTGACAGACGCTTCTGCCTGGTCTTAAAGCCTTCGCTTTATGAGCGTTACGTTACAAAACTGCTGCTTGGCCACAAAGCAGCAATTTAGGTAACGATATTTGATTTTTGAAATATCACCAATGCAGCACCCCTAGCTGAGACACAATTTAATGATGTTACTGACATGTCTGTGTGTGAGAGAGATCTGGAGGTTTTGTTATTGTTGTTGTGTCGAGTGTGATATGTGGTTTATGAATCGTTATTAGTATCACGATCAGTCAGTGAAGCTTACTGGTTATTTTTGACCGTTTATTTTTCACTTTGTTCTGCAAATTCAGGTATATGCAGTAAACATTCACAAGTAATTGTGCTCCTGCAGTCACTGACACTAATGACCTTACGTAATGATGATTGATCTCTGTGAGATCCTGGTGTGTTTTATAAAGCTGCTCACTGAAGGGGCACGAGTCCTAAAGCATTCAGACTTTCTGTTAAAGGTGCTATGTGTGATTTCAGACATCTCATGAAGAGATGGTGTTTAGAGGAGCTCATACTCTCTCTGAGCATATAAACTCACTTCTCATGTTAGTCAAGGTTTCTGTGTACGGCTGATTTCTTTGAAAGTGAAGAATGTGTGTGTGTGAGAGAGAAAGACAGCAAAAAAAGAGAGAAGTGTTACATATTTTCTCTTTGCGCACCTGAATCATCTGATTGTCGAATGGGAAACAAAAGGCCAATTGTTACTGCTAACAGATGACAGGCCCATCAGGATTTCATGGACATTTTCGTGATTTTTGTTGCTCATTATGACTGAATTAAAAAATGGGGTGATGCTTTCAAAATAAAAATTTTTTATGTTGTGTTTTGCAGTCGATACAGTAGTAAAAATATTAAACCCTACCCTGCCCATTGCTCAGATCCCCTGATGCTCAGTATGGCCAGTCCAACCATGTTCATCTCATTCAATGCAGTTGACTCCAGTACAGCAGCAGGCCAGCTGAACATCTGTTGATCAGTTTATTTGGGTTCAGCTTTATGGATTTTGATTTGCTAATAATGTTTTTTTGTGTGTGCAACATTCGTGGAAATGAGACAAAAGCATAAGCTGCTGCTGCTGTTTGCTTGAATTTGCTTAAATTCTGGAGAGACTGAGATGAGATCAGTGAAATGAAAGCGTGATGCTGCAGTTGTTAGATGGAAAAGAGGTTTTATGATCCGTCCCTCCGAGGACAGCAGAGGACTTCACAGTGTCACGCTCCCGACCGCTGGGGTCCAGTTATAAACTCCGTGTCCCTGAGGCGTCTTAAATTCAGCCCGGCGTGAATGCACTCTAAAGGCTAATGTGTCAAATGAGGCTTTTAGCGTCTAAGGCCTGATTCCCTGCAGATGTCAGGGTTCATTCCTCCAGATTCCCGTCTGCAGATGCGGACTGTTGATTTTAATTCCTGAAAATGAAGAGGACATATAAATTAATCAGGACATTTTTGTCCAATTTCAGTTTCGTTTCACTCTGTTATTTGAAAGATGAATTCTTTGTAATATCCAGGCTTCAGTGTGTTTTGAACAGTGTAAGCGATTGTAATATGGGCTGAAATGCGACAGGTGGAAATGCAGCACTGACAGCTCTATCCACACTGAGTGCGTTTACATGGACAACAATATTCCGATTTTAACACGATTAAGACAATACTCTGATTAAGAGTCTACCATATAAACACATATTTTTGATTATCCTCATCCAGCTAAAGTCATAATCGAAGTAAACACAAATCGAATTAAGACATGTGGAGTATTCCTATTTTAGTCGCATTATTGAAGTGCAGTACAGACGTGCACACCTTAATCACACTATTACCGTCGTGTAGGACTTCTCGCCGCATTTTGCGACAGGATCCACACACGGCAGTGGTCAACCTTTGACGGCAAACAAAAGAGCATGGCTTCAACAACGCCGTCGTCTGTTTGCACGTACAGCATGACAAATTACAGATGTCGGATGGCGTCGCGTTTTCACTCGCTCCAAGAGCGCTCCACCACCGCTCCATCACGAGTACAATTCATGCCAACAGCCTGTAATATAACTGCATATTTAGCAAGAATTCACATGTTAAACATATGTAGCTAGCTTGATAGAGAAGGATCACTCAAATCAGAAAGAATGTGAATGATGGCAATGGACATGAGCGGGAAGTTATAGTTCCCAAGGAATATGTTTGTTCCTTCTAGATACTTCTAGATAGAATATTTTCAGCTGAAAGCATGATTTAAACAAGTACTACAACACTTATTCACACGCAATCACTCTCTCAATAATGCATTCAAACAAATGTAATCTTACAGTGGTACTTCATCTGTATCCGATTTCGAATAAGCAGAAATCTGTAAGAAATGCGTCGATCCGTAGGTAAAATATGACAAAAACATAATGTTATTTTCAGCACAAACTAAATTTGCACCACAAAAAGCAGCAATTATACCTTTTAATGCTGACAAGAAAAAAAAAGGACAAAAGAAATCTTTTTCGGATGTATGCATCAAAACAATGTCCTACCACGCATCAAAGCAGTCAATCCAGCACAGTCAAGAATAACTTAAAGAGGTTGTCTGTGTTTACTAAACTGTGGCGCTTTGACTCTTGCTGCTGATTTGAATGGTGATGCTTCCCGTTTTAAGTGGCCTTTCATTTTTAACCAGAAATGTGCTCGCTTTTCTGATGTTCTTTTAAGTCCGTGTCTTTTTCCCGTGTCACTTGAAATGTGTCTGTTTTGAATCATTGTTACTAAAGGTGTAGTCTCGCGTAGCCAGACCTTCAGACTGACGGCTGAAGGTCTGGGAACTTTGTCTGCTTTGAATGGCCAAGACCCGCCCAAGAGGCCATTTGACTGACAGGTAAAGTGACAAATCACATTTCGTTTTGTGGCGCGTCATGTTTAAGGGCGTGGAAATGTCGTCACAATAACAGACCGGTGTGTAAAACTCTTGGACATATTTTATGTCAGGCTGTGGGCCTTGATGGAATCAGTCCAAGAATACTGAAAGCCTGTGCCCTGCAACTTTGTGGTGTGTTACAATATATCTTTAACCTGAGCTTACATCTGGAGAGGGTTCCAGTGCTATGTAAAACATCTTGTTTAGTAGCGCAGCCTTGTTCCCCCAATGACTACAGGCCAGTAGCGCTGACCTCTCACTTAATGAAAGTTTTTGAGAGACTGATTCTCAGATCCATCCGACCCCTTGTCAAACCCTTCCTTGATCCGTTACAGTTTGCCTACCAGTCTCAACTTGGAGTGGATGATGCTATTGTCCACCTGCTGCATCGAACCTATACTCACTTAGAGAAACCGAGGAGCTCTGTGAGGTTTATGTTTTTTGACTTCTCTAGTGCCTTTAACACCATCAGGCCCACTTTATTGGAGGAGAAGTTGAAGAACATGCAGGTGTACACTCCCTTGGTCTCTTGGATTATGGACTACCTTACTGGCCGCCCTCAATACGTCCGCATACAGAATGGAGTGTCCGATACTGTGATCTGCAGCACTGGTGTTCCTCAGGGGACAGTTCTTTCTCCCTTCCTCTTCACCCTGTATACATCTGATTTTACTTACAACTCTGAATTCTGCCATCTCCAGATGTTCTCTGATGACTCTCTGATGTATTTAGGGTGGTGATACCTCAGAGTATCAGACGGTAGTGGACAACTTCATTACCTGGCGTGAGCTAAACCACCTACAGCTCAATGTCAGGAAAACAAAGGAACTTGTAGTGGACTTTAGGAAATCTAGGACCCCTGTCACTCCTTTGTCTGTCCATGGTGAAGAAGTGGAGATTGTTGCAGACTACAAATATCTGGGAGTCCATATAGACAATAAATTGGACTGGACATTAAATTCAACTGCACTTTTCAAGAAAGGTCAGAGCAGGCTGTATTTTCTGAGGAGGCTCAAGTCTTTTAACGTCTGCAACACCGTACTGCGGATGTTCTATGAGTCTGTGGTGTCTAGTGTCTTTTTCTATGCGGTGGTCTGTTGGGGAAGTAGTATGAAGGTGGCAGACAGAAATAAACTGGACAAATTAATCAGGAGGGCTGGCTCTGTACTTGGCATGGAGCGGAACACTGTTCACGTTGTGGCTGAGAGACGGATGCTGTCAAAATTTTACTCAATCCTGGACAATCCCTCTCACCCACCACATAATGTGTTGGTCGACCAGAGGAGCACATTCAGTCAGAGAATGATCACTGCCAAGTGTTCCACGGAGCGCTTTAGAAGATCTTTCATCCCTGTGGCCATCAGGCTGTACAACTCCTCTTTATAAGTGCTGGGCTATGCATGTGCAATACATGTTCTTATCATGTGCAATAAGGGACTTCTCTTGTGCAATACAATTTGTTGCTTCTTATTTATTGTTAGTGCTGAGATTGGTGTGTAATACATACATACATACTGCTGTGCTTGATTGCCGTTACCATGCTGGACTTATCGGGATCAGCATTTGTCGTTCCATTGCGCCTCAGTTAACTTCATATTTGATTTGAAATGTCATGTTTATTGGTGGTTTTTACATTATTGTTGTGTGTTTTGTTGTTATAATTTGTTGCTATAGGTATATATTTATTTATTTCTATTATTAATACTATTAATTATTCATTCTTTCTTCTTCTTGAGAGCAATTGTAATATGGCAAGCAATTTCCCTCTGGGATTAATAAAGTTTTTTGAATCTTGAATCTTAAAGATTCTATGCCATGAAATTGAAATATTTCACATACTTTTGAAAATCCAGCATTTAGTTGATCCTGATAAGCGTTTGTCGTCACAGTTGTAAACATGACAGCTTTCTTCTTTCGTGAGGGGGTTTGGCATCACGGCATCTTTGTTTCCCGGCAGAACATTACAGAACGCGACACACACGTCTTCCGGAAATCCTGTATAATTCAACCAATCCGACGACGACTTCGAAACTCCTGAAGTGTTTCCAGATAAGTGTGCCGTATGCATCAGACGTTTAGCCAACGGTCTGTGGGCGTGACGTCTGAGGCTGAGACTACTAAAGGTTAGACATGTGGAAAAAAATAACGATCAGTTGTGGGACTATTCTGTGATAAATTGCATACCATTAATTTCTGAACTTTCTACCGTCCGTTACCGGAAATGAAATTACTGGTTGATAGCCTATGTCCCGATCTCAATAAAGTTTACGTACGCTTTCAGTCCGTGAACTGGATCTCGATCAGGAGTCAGGACGTGCACTGTCTGTGGAAGTTTGGCCTGGACCGCTTCCAGAATAAATCACTGAGGCATTCTTGTCCCGTCCATTGCTTTGGTTATCACTGACAAATCACTGATATTTAGAGAATGAATCCAGCATGAATATGCGGATGTCATTCCTGAAACGTTGCAGCATGAATGTGTCCGAAAAACGAAAGTTTTGTACAAATACTTAATGGATTATATAGCCTAGAAAGCACTCAAAGTGCACTCCCATTATTATCACATCACTCATCTTGGTTCACTGCGATCTCACAAAGTTCTGTTGTAATCAATGAAGCTCTCTAAACTACACAATGAATCTCTTATTTACATCACGTCTGCACTTATGAGATGATTCACGAGCGTGCAAAACCCCGGCGCTTTCAGCGGTGAGTGAATTCTGAAAACTCTTAACGTTTCTGATTGGCCATTGCGTTGAAGAAATCAACAGATATGTCTGTGATCGGCTACATTGCTCAAAGGCGCAAAAACACATTGGATAGTTTGCTTTTGATTTCGTTTGAAGGTATTTAGTGCCATCTAGTACCCCTGTACAACCGGGCCTGGCCTTGGCTAACTGCTCCAATTGCAGCAGGCTGATATTGGGGATTCCATGACTAATGACATTTGCTATTTAGACAACATGGTGCAGGATGTGAAAATGATAACTGCGTTGTGCTGAAACTAGCAAAAAACACCTGCGTCGCACCTGGCACCGCATTGCGCCAGGTGTGTGATAGGGCCCATTAGCATTGCTAGTACCATGCCATGCTGCTAGCTGAGCTACAGGAGCTAATGCTTTATAGTTTTTCTAGTGATCATGTTCCTGTGTCACTGTTTTTTTTGTTTTTTTTTCATTTGCCTTCATAAATTTTACTTAGTAGGGACACTGTTTAATACACGATTGGGTGCAGGTTTAAGCTTGTTGCTGTTGATTTTACTGGCTAGTCACCCAAAGCACCTGTGCACAGACATGTTGGGGGGCAGATGCTCAAGTGAAACAAAGGAAGGACAACCCTCTCATAAAAAACAGTTACATACTGATGAACATCTAATTATTTCCTGTGATTAACATTCAATATAGTGCTGTTATGTCAATCAGTATCAACAAAATCCAGTTTACCATTTATTAAAATCCATTTCAATTACAGTTATCTAAATAATGTCATTAGATTAATGTTCTAAATATAACATTTTGAATATAGAAATATGAAATGTTGGGAAAATGAAATGATATTATTATTTATATGAAACAACATGTGACATGTTTTAATGAATGAATCACAGAATCACTCATTGAGCAGTTTTGTTCAAACTGGCTGATTCATTCATGAGTGAAACAAGTGATCACAGACTTAATGAATGGGTCACTGATTCATTCACTCACGCGATTTGTTCAAAAAAGCTTAATCATCCAAGAGCAAAACAGCACTCTGTATTACTAGAAGATGCCATTTTTCTGCTTTGTTAGGAACTGTAATCAGTGGTTTAATTTCACAGCAGTGACAAACAGTGCTGATCTTTCATTACCTGTCTGTCGTTAATGCAGGCAGGTCTGGGAGACATGGGCCACAGGTCACGTGATTTAGATGTGTTACTCCGTGACAAGAGACGTCAGAGAGTGGGAAGAGCTCATGCGCTCTCGCAAAATTATTAACAATGAGTTGTTGGATACACTCTTCATTGAGAATTGATGCCACCAGACAAATTTAAACACAAACTAAATAAAAAGTGGCCAGTGGCCAAAGGGGCAGGTGTTTGAGCAGCACTTGAGGTCTATCTGATGTGAAATTAAGGAAAATACAGTAATTTTGCTGCATGGCCCATCAAGCTCCAGTGATTTCTGTAGACCACTATATTCAGTTTACCAAAAAAAAAAAAACATTAATTTTACTTTAAACAAAAACAGCTGATCAGCTGTGCACTTACCATAATCCACAGTGGGATCTGAAAATGTGCACCATTCTTACGCAAACATACAGCCTTCATTCTCAGCACACTCACACCAAAGTACCTGCAGTAAAGTAACGTGAACACAAAAGCACCCCAGTGTCACTTTATTTTATAAATACTAACCCCTATAGGTTGCTATGCTTAATGGACAACGTGACACAGAGGTTGAGGTGACCTGTTTACATGTCTTTTGACAGGATGAAGATTACATGTTTATTTATATGTTGTCAAATACTCCAAGAAAGGTCTTCCTTCATGTGAAATTAAGCCTGGCAGACATTTATTCATTTGTTTTTTTTGTTGTTGTTGTTTTTTGTTTTTTTTTTACATTTATTTTGACAGTTCAAGAGAGACTGAAAACAACTGGACTGGAGAGAAGGGAATGGTCCTGATGATGTGTTAAAAAATGTGATATGAACAGAACAGACAATTATTCACAAATATTTCTGTGACTATTAACTGTCAACCGTGATTGTGACAGCCAGAGTCTGTCCAGTCTGTTTTTCTTTTTCTTCTCTTTTAACTTCTTTTTCTTGCTAAGTATGCAATTTGTTGTGCAGTTTGCACTATTGACCGCAATTAGGACCAGCCCATTAACTGAAGTATCAAGCTTCACTAATTAGAGACTCTAGTTAGGGAAAGTGTCTCTGTCTCTCTCTTTCATGGTCTGAAGGTGATGAGGTGCCTGTGCACAGACAAGTGTCTCATCTCTAGCTGAGCATATTAATGAGCTTGCAGGGCAATAAATGTGTAATATGCCTTGAGTGAAAGAAAAGCCTGTAATCTCAGTTGGCTTTACACTAGTCCTCTAAAAGCCATTGCCCTTAGACCACTCATTGATGTCACGGTCTTACCAGAGATACTCAAGCCCTCCCAACCTTACAGCCACACAGAGTGTGTGAAACACATTGCGTGCCCAGTGTTTCGTGAACTGCATGGAAATTGTTCATTGATTCACTTTGTTTGCAGGCCAGGACTTAAAGGGTTAGTTCACCCCAAAATGAAAATTATGTCATTAATTACTCACCCTCATGTCGTTCCAAACCCATGAAACCTTCGTTCATCTTCAGAACTCAAATTAAGATATTTTTATTGGAATCTGAGAGTTTTCTGATCCTCCATGGTCCAGGTCCAGAAACATAGTAAGGACATCGGTAAAACAGTCCATGTGACATCAGTGGCTCAACTTCAATTTTGCAAAGCTACAAGAATACTTTTTGTGTCCAAAGAAAACAAAAATAACATAATTTATTTAACAGTTCTTCTCCCCCGAGTTACGTCTTCTACCATTTTGGAGAGTACCCAAGAACATAATCTGCATTGTTTACGTTCGAGGAGGAAAGAGCGTGCATGAATGTAATCTGCGTAAGCAGCGTTGTTTACACTTAGGGGAAAGCGTGTGTATGCATTGTGATACTCGGCAAAATGGCGGAAGACAGTAACTTGGGGGAGAACATTTATTGAATAAAGTCGTTATTTTTGTTTTCTTTGCACACAAAAAGTATTCTCGCAGCTTCGCAAAACTGAATGAATGAATGAATGAATTGCATTGCTGTCTATGGCGGTCAGAGTGCTCTCAGATTCCATCAAAAATATCTTACTTTAGTTTTCTGAAGATGAACGGAGGTCTCACGGGTTTGAAACGACATGCAGGTGAATAATTAATGACAGAATTTTCATTTTGGGGTGAACTATCCCTTTAAGCCCCTAATAGGGCCTTTCACACCGCGGGAACCTTTTCATAGTACCCGAACTAATTGTGGAACTACCCACTTTTTGGCGTGTTCACACCGCAGGAACTAGGAACGGTTTTAGTTCCAGGAAATCCGTTTAGAGGAACTAAATTAGCTCCTACTTCAGAGTAGGGTCTAAAACAGTTCTAGGAACTATCCGTGACGTAAGTGTACACTGACTGGCTAAACGCGTACGAAAACGCCCTCACCCGCCATGATTTAAAACACCGTATAAACATATACTGTGTAAACATTGTATCATACTGAGAGCTTTTATAAACGGCATTTACCTGAAGACTTCGTCTACGGCGATTTGTGCTTCTATCAGCCTCAATGAAATGTAGCACTGCAAGTTGTCATTGGAGATTTTTAGTCCTCCTTTCAATCGCTTGACGTATACGTCGAAATTCCATGTCCGTTATTGTGAAACCCGCGAGACAACAAAAACACAGCTCCGATCACAGCATCCTCCATCCTCCTGTTGTTAACATTGTTCTTTTTTGTTTCCGTTGTTGAACGCCGCGTACAAATGACGTCGCTGTCGATCGGCTTACGTCACTTCTTAGTATTCACTGTCGGTGCGAATGCAATCCTTTAAATGGTACTGGGAAATAGTTAGTGCAAAATTAGTTAGTACTGTACTTTTAGTTCTGGAACTAAAGCGGTGCGAACGGCCCTAATGTTTTTAGTAGTGCTGTCAAAATTAGCAACTGCTGCTTCGGTCTCTTTTTTCTTGACAAGAATTGCATTTATTTAGACACAGAACATCTTTACAAGCACACCAAACAGGAGACTTTTCAGACGCGCACTCCACTTCACCTCAGCGGCAGGCGCGAGTCAAACAAGTGCGGAAACGCTACAGATGATGAGGAGCTTCAGTAGAGCATCAGTGATCTGCGGTCAGATGAGATGTTGACAGACCATATGTCAGTAATAACAAATTTCCCTCTCCTGTCAGCCATTATACTGTGCTCGTAATGAGTGCTCTTCAATCGCACGCATAATTACAGCGGCACACTGTAGCCTGTATCATTTCATATTAAAGCATGAATGAAACTACCAGCATGCGTGTCAGATCTGTGTCATGTTCAGCAGCAGCAGCTCTTAAAGTAATAGCAGCCAAATAACTAATAACCAGCTGCTGTGATGTCTGTTCATCAAAGAACAAAAGAAAAAAAGAGGAAGTCAATAACTTTTGTAGGATTCATCTATATAACTAAGAATTTAGTGTTAACTTTATTCAATTTCTGTATATTTCCTACTTGCTGAAGGGCACAGGTAAATATGACATTTAGTACTTAGTTGTTAGTTATTAGTTGTTGTTATTTTTAAAGTCTAATAAATGTTAAAATTTATAGTTCTCAATTATACTGTAATGTTGAATGGCTATAGTCAATGGTTAAATATTAGGAATAAAGAACAACTTCATAGAGACATCAGTAGTACTGGTATCAGTGATACCAAAGACTATAGAAATACAAAGACAGTTTACTCCTGTACTTATGAATGGGAGAAACTGCAACGCGCAATATGGCAGAATAGTCCCACCTTCTATTGAAAGAGCCAATCGCTGATCGGTAAAGTCACTGCGTCACTGCAGCGGCCGTTAGAAGCTCTGGTTCCCATAGAAACCTGAGGCTGGACCAGCCAATGCTTAGTGCAGTCATAAGTGCGTTAGGACTGTGCATGCACATTTGGCTGATCTAGCCTTAAATATAAGCTTTTTAAACGGTATTTGAGCATAAGAAACAACATTCATGAGGCAGTTCATTTCAGATTTTGTTGCTGATTTGAAATATGTAATTTAATTGCGAGAGTTCAGCAAGCAGTTTTTGAGATTTCAGGATTCCCCCATTCATTTAGATAGGACTTGGTCTTGTTTGAGCTGTCTGGAAGCGTTGCAAATGTGGCCACCGAGTTTACAGACTTTCCTTGAAAGGGACTTTGGTGATACTTGCTTTCAGTCATAAAAATGATGCCACTAAACATATATTAAATATATATTGTCTTTGTTTTTTCTACATTAATTTGAAATTGCATGTGAAATTATAGCAATCTAAAAGTATAATGAAATACTTAAATGTTAGATGGGATTAATTGCAATTAATCATGATTAATTTCAGAAAAAAATGTGTGATAAATTAGTATATTTTTTTAATTGATTGACAGCACTAGTTTTTAGTAAAGCTCATTTTTCTTACCATCTTGTGTTTCACTACATTTTCATGCCTGGTATTTTTACATTTACGTTTACATTTAGTCATTTAGCAGATGCTTTTATCCAAAGCGACTTACAAATTAGATTTTTTGCCACAAATAAAATCAAAGGTCTGACTGTTTAACATTAACCTATTCTGAACACGTTCTGAAATTAAAGAGTTAAGATGAATATCTCATACTAAACTTACCGCCTGTGTGACTGTCTAACCGGTTGTAAGCACCTTGTGAGGCCTTGGCTTTGACCCCACCATGATTTATTCTGCTGTGTGTGTGGGACCACAGTCCTGTGATAATGTTGCCTTTAGGATGAAGTCAGTTTCTTCACACATCCTGCATCTGTCATGGCCTGCATGCTGCGGCACCGAAAGCAGAGCTCTGGCGCTGAGCCTATTTTTGAGAGCATCACTTGCAACTCAGCAGAAAACACTCTGACTATGTGCTATGTAGGCTTTAATGAAGTGGCATACAGTACTCAAGTGAAGTACTCACACATTGTTTGAACAAGGACTGCATGCTCCACACCCAGTGACACAAACACAAACCTTTCTGTTAATTAAGATGATTTATAGCTGCACTTTGGCTTTGGGGATCTGTGTAGATTAATTATAATTTGGATGTAAATGTTACACTCCTCCTCATATAAATTAAACTTCATGATAATCAAGTTTGTAATGATTTCCAGTAGCTCACTCCTGACAACCATTTTATCATTCATGGGCACGGAGCAATTGAGTGTGGTTTTTCAGAAATCAGTTTATTTTCTGTATAGAGTCATGGAACTTGACAGAAGCGAGGTGTGCTCTGATTGTCCAGCTATCCAGTGCGTTGTGATTGGCCGAATACCTCAATGTTACGCCCCTTACCATGTTGTGACGCCGTGTCCCGGCACGACGAGACTAAAACTATAAAACCCATTATAAACGAGGCATTTGTTGCATTCAGTGGGGACATAATTACTGATTATAATGACTCATACGGTCTTTTTACGCGTTTTGCCGCACTGTGCCGCGCCGCGTAAACATAACACTATGTCTACATTTGTGTTAGTAGAAACGCCAAGCAAGCACTACTCTATACATTGCTCAAAACTCGCGTTTGAATAGTCAGTAGCAAATTCTTTAAATATCGAAACATACTTACAGGCTGTGAGTCAGAAGCACCAGACTGTCCTTGCGACGTTGGAATTGCCCCACTTTATAGTGTTCACAGCCATTCATAGTGTTCACATTGTAGGCTACTCTCTCCCAGGTTCAGGAGGTAGTCCTCCGTAAATACGTTTTTATGTTATTTACCGTATTTATACGTTTTAAATAGAGCTGTCAAGTGATTATTATATTTTAATTTTTTTTTTTTTTTAAAAATCTAATTAATTACATAATGTGCTGATTAATTAATCAAATTAATCTCAAATTAATTCATATGCACATCATGTGCCAATTAAAGATGTAATAAGTAGTGTAACTTTTCAATTACTTTATTAATGTAACTGATTACATTTGATTACTTTTTGATTACTTTTTGAAATTTCAGTGTTTTCAACTGGTAATCATTTTTAAACATGTAAACCAGGCAGGGATAACCTTACAGTAGTACTGAATGCTGATTACTGTCAGACTTTCAAAATCCTTCATCACTTGAATTAAGATTGGACGTAAAATATCTTCATTTGCATATAAATGTGTCTTGGTAGTGCGTAGACGCAACTACCCTTTATCACCCAATGATAAAAATCCATTCACTTTTTTTTTTTAATCCCCCAAAAACCTAAACAGTTATCAAGCCAATATGATATCATATTGCTCAGGCCCCTCCCACGACCATTGACGTACTGTCCCGTATTGGCATATTTCCGCCCTCAGCCAGTTGTACGAAGTCCGTCATTTTCTCCGCGCTTGAGCAGCTGTAGCGACAACAATGTCTTGTAAGCAATGCAGGTGTTTTGTTGTTAGATGTAGGAGAATATAAGAGTCCTAATTTTCTCCAAACATCAGAGCCACTGAGGACACAGTGGATTAGCCTTTGATATTGATGGTAATGCGTTAACGAATACACCTAAATTCGTTTGTCTGCACAAACCATTTCACTCCTTTGCTTTCTGAATGAGGGACAATTCAAGGCAGGTTTTATTAAAAAGTTAAAATTCAAGGATGGATCAGTACCCATTGTTCATGATCCAGGTGCACTTCCAGAAGTAGTAAGTCTCACACTTTATATATATATTTTTAATGATTATTTGTTAATCACCTTTGCTCTTCCACGGAAGAGAGCGGCGGGGTGAGCAAAACTCATAATCATGTAAAGAGATATGCACCGAAATGAGTCGCTGTGAATGGAGTTGTTTTTGACAAGGTAAAAAGGGTGTTGTTTAACACGACCACTGAGGACATTTCAGAAAAGACCCTAAATCATACCAACTTGTGGAAAATGGGCATCCGATATCCCCTTTGAAGCACAGCCACCACAAAATCAGACTTACTTTGAGATCATTCTGACTCAGAATTTCTGAGGTTAAATACATATTTAAAATCATAAGAAGAAATAGTTTAATAGCTATGATACTGTTTTTGAAATCAAATCTTTGCATAGCTATGACAGGAAACACTGGAATCTAACAATGCCTTTAAAAAAAACAGTTAATCTTAAAAAATAAAGCATTTACATAAACCCATATAGGAAATAAAGAGTTATCAAATAAGCATGTTATAAACTCCTGAAACATTGGTGTTTCATATTTTAGAGCACTCACTGCAATTTATGAAAGAAATCAATTAAATCTTTATATGGGAGTGTGTGTGAAAAAAAAAAAAAAAAAAAAAATCAGATGTAAGCCCCTTTGTAATCCTTAACATTTTCATAAGTAACTGTAATTTAATTACAATTTTTTTCTCAGTAACTGTAACTGATTACAGTTACTTTTATTTTGTAATTAAATTACGTAATTCCGTTACATGTAACTAGTTACTCCCCAACACTGAAAAAAGTAGGTTTAGAAAGAAATATTTTAATTCAACATACAAAAATACAAATAAATAGTGAAATATGAAATGATTTTAAAAAAGAAACAATCCTCTATAAAACTAAAAGCTCCAGTAGGTGGTGGCAAATCCCTGTCTTAATAAGTGAGTCATTCAATCATTCAGTCAATTGATTCTTTCAAATGGCTTATTCATTTAGAAACAAAGCAAGTGATTGCCTTTATGAATGGTTCACTGAATCATTGATTCAGTCGATTCGTTTAAATACATCGATTCATTAACGAAACACCACTGTGTGTTGATCAAAGATGCACAACAGTTCTCCTAGGGCTTTATTTTTCATTGGTGAAATTACTGACAATGTGTCTAAATTGTAATTATTCACACCTTTACCTTATCTTCATTTTTAGGAAAAAATTTTGGAACCTGTTTTTGTCTTTCTACCAGCCAATAATGATTCTGAAAGAAAACACGTGTTTGTTGTAGTAACACATGCAACTTTTACGCTCATCTGACTGACAAAACTGAGCGCTTGTATTTCAGCCAGCAGTGCTGTTAATGTTATGGTTATTTTAGCAAATAGTTTGTTCCATAAATTCAGTTCAACATTCAGTTCAACAGCATTAAGTTGAAGAGGGTAAACTTTATCACTCGACTGAATCTACATATGCATTTTATTGAAAATGCATGTGTAGATGCTCCATCCAAGCAATAAATTTGCGTCTTTCTATGAGTGCTGTAGCGTATTCTTCAACCGCTCAGATAATGCCAATATGACCCATGTCAGGGGCTGCCAAAATTATATTTTAAAATCAGTCAGCGCTATAGCAATGCATATTAATATTTACAAGGAAATCTCCATATTATGCGTATGCTTGCCTTCTTTCTATCTGACCCCCCCTACATCTAGTTTTGACATTCGTCAGGGGGGATAAAGCTTTCTCTAGAGGGGTCAGACCCCCCCAAACCCCCTGTAATTTGCTCCCTGGTTATGAACTGTGCAGCTGTAGTAATTGAGTGACACTAGAAAGATACGACACACACACAGGTCGTCTGTTGTTTCTGAACATGCGTCACAGTAACACTGATTGAAATCATAAATGATTCTCCACTTGAAGAAGGTCGATACTGATTATTCCTTATGCATTCTTGTCCTCCAGGTCCCTTAGTGTGAATCTACCATGGACCCCGTGCTCTGTCAGATGCTGGTCCTGGGAATGGCTGTAATGATGGCCCGCGCGTGCCCCAAGTACTGCGTGTGCCAGAACCTCTCAGAGTCACTGGGGACTCTGTGCCCAGCCAAAGGCCTGCTCTTTGTGCCACCTGACATAGATCGCAGCACTGTGGAGCTCCGGTTGGGGGGAAACTACATCCTTCGAATCACACAACAGGACTTTGCCAACATGACAGACTTGGTGGACCTTACACTCTCCCGCAACACGATAAGCTACATCCAGCCCTTTTCCTTCGGGGACATGGAGACCCTCCGTTCTCTTCATATGGATAACAACCGTCTGGTGGAGTTGGGCCCCGATGACCTGCGAGGGCTGGTCAGCCTGCAGCATCTCATCCTCAATAACAACCAGCTGGCTCGCATCTCCGAGAAGGCGTTTGAAGACCTGGCGGCATCGCTCGAGGATCTGGACTTGTCCTACAACAACCTTCAGGCTCTGCCCTGGCATTCAGTTCGGCAGATGATCAACCTGCACCAGCTGAGTTTGGACCACAATTTGCTGGACTACATCCCCGAGGGGACGTTTGTGGATCTGGAGAGGCTGGCCCGCTTGGACCTGACCTCCAATCGGCTCCAGAAGCTTCCACCGGATCCCATCTTTGCCAGAGCTCAGGACTCTGAGGCGACAACCACGCCGTTCGCCCCTCAGCTCTCACTCAGCATAGGAGGAAACCCTCTTCACTGCAACTGCGAGTTGCTTTGGTTCCGGCGTCTGGAGCGAGACGATGACCTGGAGACTTGTGCCTCACCTCCCGGCCTGAAGGGCCGCTACTTCTGGAATGTTCGGGAGGACGAGTTTTTGTGTGAGCAGCCTCTGATTACTCAGCACACCCACCGCATGCTGGTTCTGGAGGGGCAGACCGCCAGTCTACGGTGCGAAGCCATCGGAGATCCCACCCCAACCATACACTGGGTGACCCCTGACGATCGACTGCTCGGGAACTCCTCTCGCACTGTGGTGTACCGCAACGGGACCCTGGAGATCATGATCACCACTTCCAAGGACTACGGGACCTTCACTTGCATCGCAGCCAACCTGGCTGGTGAATCAACTGCTTCAGTGGAGCTGTCAATTATCCAGCTGCCCCACATAAGCAACGGCACAGGCCAGGTGTCACAACCCAAGTCCCGCCTGTCGGACATTACTGGTAGCTCAAGGACCAGTAAAGGCGCTCCCAAAGGCCAGCCAGAGAAAGCGGTGTCTGTATCTGAGGTGACCGGCGTGTCTGCCTTGGTCAGTTGGTCCGTCAGCAAGACCGCTCCCAAAGTCAAAATGTACCAACTACAGTACAACTGCTCAGATGATGAAGTACTCATCTACAGGTACGAAGCAGAGTGGCTTCTTTCACATTTCGCAATTTAGCAAACTATGGGGATCCAAGTGCTTTTTGGTTTGATCGTTGTAGGTAGTTTACCAGGGAGTTTTTGGTGGGGGGGATCTTTCTTTAGAAAAGACTGTCAGTTCTGTCAAGTGTTTTGTTGTTTAGGCTACAAGCGGTACACTGGACAGTTTATATAGTATACATTTGTAAACTGTAGCTGTCTGCAGGGGTTCGTCCTTCATCCTTCACTATGTCCACTTGACTAATACAGTATGTAGTATGCATCTCTTCTCTTTTCTGTTGCTCTCATTCGCTTTATGTCTGCTTGAGTATTCACTGTCTTCACAATGTAAGTGTATTCTGAGACTCCATGAATAGATAGTATGTCAATCCTCTGCTCTTTGATGAGGTAAAAGTATATTACAGCAGCTGCTACAGTGCAGTATTAGAAGGGGAAAACAGACAGAAGGAAAATCAAATGACTTCATGTCAGTTAAGCCACTCACCCATTAATATTTGAAGAAACTGCTTGGCTTAGCTCATTGGCAGTAATTCGGTGTGGCATCTTTATCAGCATTGTGCCGGTGCGAGAGATAAATTATTGACTCGTTTCTTCATAATGGTTCAATGAGCTGCTCTGGGAAATGTTTTGAACAGCATAATGAGTAAATAAACTCTCACCGTGGCCAAGATTATGCTGTCATAACCAGCCGCAACGCGACAAGATTTCTAGCACTAGCAATATTTCTATCATCGCTCGAAGTAAAAACACAATGAAATCACAGCCTGCCAGAACAGTGAGGCTGAGATCTCTCTGTCTGCATGCTCTCTCAAACTCAAAAGAGCGTGAAACTGAGAGCACACACCTTGTGTTTTGATGATTTCGGTGATGTGTCTAAGGTTTTCTTCATGGAAGGATTTGTCAACACTGGATGTTAGTGTACATGAGGCGTTTGGTTCAGTGAGTTTTTGGTGTGGGCAGGGCTGCTGGTGTGACACTGCTTATATAGAAATGATACGTATGCTTGTATGACTTGTAGCCTGCTTCAGACTGCTTGAGGATTTCTGACCTATAATCACATTTGCTGATTCCTTGCAAGTAAATATGCGTGATGAACTGTTTCATCACGTCTCGCTGCAATGTTAGGACGCCTCGTCAACGTGTCACTTCCATGTCACTGGCATCTAAAATAACAATCGTTCAGTCAAATGGATAGTCCATTATTTGGTTCTTGTATCTGAGTGCATGCTGCATCTAAATCATAATGCGTATTATATACATACATAATATTATAAATCAGTTATTTTTAAAATAAACAACATGTTTGCTCACATTTGCCACTTGGTGATTCAAAACATTGAGGTCCTGTTGTCTCTGCCCAGAGTGTTCAGCATAATCAGGTGTTTCTTCAGCCATGGACACATTTGACTCTGTGGGCATTTACTTGCTTAAAATACACAGTAGTTTCTTGCTGCTTTCATTGCTAGCCTTTTTTCTACCAATTCACACACACCTTTGGAAAATTTGACACAATTACAGCTCAACTGAAAATGATACAGCATTAACATACTATGTTCAAGTAATATTTACCTTGATATGTCTTTGTTTTCTTCACAAATCACGTCTCCTATTTCAACATACACTGTTGACTCATTTGGTAAACAAGTACACTAACTTTGGTAAAACTTTTTGAGGGGTACGTTTGTTGGACCTGGTGGAAATGATGGCATACCTATTTACTGTTGAGTCCTTTTTTTGGTAAAAAGTATATAAATAAAATGTAATAAACTCACATGTTGTTTGACATTGTCAAATAAGACTACTATTACAAAACAAAAATACATGGAAATATTTCCATATATGTTAAACTGGAGTTTATATTTTTCAATATACTGCAATATTTGCATGGACCATGTATGGCTATACATCAACACATATAAAAACTATATAGCAATGAAGACAAAAACTGCACTGCATGTTTCATGTAATAGCTTTATTGAAGAACTCAGCTGTCAGTTTGCGTAGGTTTTTCAGTATACGAATGATATATTATTCTGTATATTTTCAATAAGTTAATATATTGATCATTCATATATAAAGAAATATATTTTCTTTGCATAAGGGTTGACGTCTGGGTCTGAAACAATAGCAAAACAATAAAATCTAAATATGAAACACATTTAGCCAAAATAAATGATGAAAGCACAATGGGGAAAAAATGTTTTAATGTGGCCTTCAAATAACAAAAAGAAAAATGTTGTAATGTTAGTTTTAATTAAAAAATCAAGGAGAGGTAGATACGTCTTTGAAACCTGAGCTCTTTGTAAGCTGTCAGAGTGAAAAAGAAGCGAGGATAAGAGGAAGATGAGCTGAAAGGAGGAGAGCCAGGATGAGGGGCTTTATTTAATGAGCTCATGCTGATTGTTTACAGGAAATCTGAGAAGAGCGTCACCATTCATTCTGCTGCCTGTTATTTGTGTTTCTGTTCTAATTAAACACAGTTAACCTGTGCATGCTGACAGCCTAAAACTGATTAGCATTAGAGGAGGAGGAATATGAGACAACATCAACAACAAACTCAATCCGGCTCCAACAAAGACTCCTAAAAGCAGCCATGAGGCACACGAGAGTGATGCTTGACTGTGTTCACACGGCCTTCTGATGAAACCTAGAAATCTATACAGAAATGAAATATAGCTAGATTTAAAGGAAGCAAACTCTGACACGCTGAGGCCAGCACTTTTATCCATGATGGAGGATCCTGGTTTAAGTAACAGGAGACGTTATATGGGTGTATGAAAGGACGTCACCCTGTACACACGTCTCTAGTGCGGTACATACTGACTACTGCAGGCCTCAGACACACACACTCCAAATAAACACTTACCACATTCTCACAGTGTTATCATGTTCTTGCGCTATGGCTTAAGATGGTTTCTTTATTAATACACATCTGTGATATAGGATAGGCCATCTGCTCGTGCCAGCAGCACAGATGGATTGAAGAAATAAAGCCAATTACTGCTGGCTGTCAGCTCAGCAGGGAAGAACTTAAGTGAAGTTCACATAGAAATAAGAGCCGTCCAGTCGTGTTTAGTGGATGGGTGAGCAACACTTTTGGACATTTGACTGCTAACGTAAAATCTGGTCTAATTTGTAGCTTCTTGTATGAAATACACTCACCTAAAGGATTATTAGGAACACCATACTAATACTGTGTTTGACCCCCTTTCGCCTTCAGAACTGCCTTAATTCTACGTGGCATTGATTCAACAAGGTGCTGAAAGCATTCTTTAGAAATGTTGGCCCATATTGATAGGATAGCATCTTGCAGTTGATGGAGATTTGTGGGATGCACATCCAGGGCACGAAGCTCCCGTTCCACCACATCCCAAAGATGCTCTATTGGGTTGAGATCTGGTGACTGTAGGGCCGTTTTAGTACAGTGAACTCATTGTCATGTTCAAGAAACCAATTTGAAATGATTAAGGCTTTGTGACATGGTGCATTATCCTGCTGGGAAGTAGCCATCAGAGGATGGGTACATGGTGGTCATAAAGGGATGGACATGGTCAGAAACAATGCTCAGGTAGGCCGTGGCATTTAAGCGATGCCCAATTGGCACTAAGGGAGCCTAAGGTGTGTAAGAAAACATCCACACCATTACACCACCACCACCAGCCACCACAGTGGTAACAAGGCATGATGGATCCATGTTCTCATTCTGTTTACGCAATTCTGACTCTACCATCTGAATGTCTCAACAGAAATCGAGACTCATCAGACCAGGCAACATTTTTCAGTCTTCAACTGTCAATTTTGGTGAGCTCGTGCAAATTGTAGCCTCTTTTTCCCTATTTGTAGTGGAGATAAGAGTGGTACCCGGTGGGGGGTCTTCTGCTGTTGTAGCCCATCCGCCTCAAGGTTGTGTGTGTTGTGGCTTCACAAATGCTTTGCTGCATACCTCGGGTTATGACAGTGGTTATTTCAGTCAAAGTTGCCTTCTATTTGAATCAGTGGCCCATTCTCCTCTGACCTCTAGCATCAACAAGGCATTTTAGCCCACAGGACTGCACGCATACTGGATGTTTCCCTTTTCTGCCATTCTTTGTAAACCAGAAATGAACATGCGTGAAAATCCCAGTAACTGAGCAGATTGTGAAATACTCAGACCGTACGTCTGGCACCATAACCATGCCACGCTCAAAATTGCTTAAATCACTTTCTTTCCCATTCTGACATTCAGTTTGGAGTTCAGGAGATTGTCTTGACCAGGACCACACCCCTAAATGCATTGAAGCAACTGCCATGTGATTGGTTGATTAGATAATTGCATTAATGAGAAATTGAACAGGTGTTCCTAATAATCCTTTAGGTGAGTGTAGTTGATACCAGGTTAGTAAGCATGACAAACGTCATTCAAACAGTTGCCAACAGAGTCAGAACAGAAAATGCTGAAGAAACGAACTATAACATGCATAGTCATTTTTAATGTCAATGTGTCCAGAAGTAATAAATGCAGTAACTCAAAGCAGAATACACAGCACTGATTGTGGATGTCAAACAAAATGTTTCATTTTTAAAAAGATTTTTAACATGTAATTCATGCCTCTAATATTGGCAATTCCAGTAACTAGGTCTTTCCTAAAAATGTTTCTTGTATTGGGCCACTACTAGCTACCATCAATCAGACTGGAACAAACCTCATTCAGACATTGCCATCTCTGTGTGCAGTTTAAGCATCAGACAGCAGCAGTTTACTTTATGGGGAAAGAGCAAAAATAGTGCATTTGAGCTATTGACGTCACACTCTACACGTCCCAAGTGTGAACTAATGCTTGAAATCTAATCTGGCACATTTTTAAAATCTGATTTAAATTGGATTCTCAGCCACTGGGGTTTGGAAAAATGTCATGTGTTTTTTTGCGTGTTTTTTTTTCACATGTCTGTGATATCAGGTCAGATTTCAAGTAGTTTTTCGTAATTTCAGAAGACATGTAAATGCAAAGTGCACTCTAGCATCTGCTGTTGTCTGAATTTCATCCTCTCGCTCCCTGCATAAAAAAAAGCATCTGCTAAATGAATAATGCTTTGGAAATAATGTAATTATGAGTTCTGGGCTCTAAGAACAGGGTTCAATCTGAAACATGACAGAAACACTGAATTATATTATGTATAATCTATATAGAAAGATCAGTGAGTGGAAAGGCAAGTCTATACACTGTAAAATCCAACAGTTCTTCTAACAAACAGTTTGTTAGTTAACTTTACTTAATGTCTACAAATCTAGTAATCTTTACTATTCACATACGTTTCCTTGATTACTCAGAAAACCCAAATTGATTGGTTTGAGTGCCATTTTGTCAAAGAAAAAAAAAAGAGTTTTTGAGGTGGGGCAATTCTTAATAGACTTTTCATTCATTTCCTCCTCAGACAAGATAGTGCAGTGATCGTGATTTCTATTAGCTTTTGATGCAACACAACACTCGCATTCAGCATGATCAAGTGTTAGCCATTAGCGACTGAACGCCAGTGGGTGGGGCCCATGCTGAGAAGATGACTATTCATCGATGTCTTGCTCTGGAGGCGTGTTTATGCAAATGTTTGTGCCCAGCTCACGTCACCTTGTCCCATTGGATCTAAAACAAGCCATTTTCTGAGGGTCATTACATAAATACTTTTTTATTGATGATGAGGACATTTTAAGTTATGAAACTTGCAGGATGTTTTAAAGGGGACCTATTATGCTCTTTTTTACAAGATGTAAAATAAGTCTCTGATATCCCCAGAGTATGTGAAGTTTTAGCTCAAAATACCCAACAGATATTTTTTATAGCTTGTTAAAATTGCCACTTTTAGGGTGTGAGCCAAAACGTGCTGATTTTGAGTATGTTGCTTTAATGCAAATGAGCTGGTGCTCCCGGAGAAGAGGGCGGAGCTTCAAGAGCTCAAGCTCCAGCATTAGCAGTGCTAGCCTTTGCAAATAAACATTCCACTATTAGTACAAGCCTGTTATCTTTACAGAAAACATACTCTGTTTCAAAGTCAGTCATCTGATTGTACTGTGCATAATAAATTTGCATTTATGAATTGCACAGACAGGGCGCACAGCGCAATTAAAATAACAACATAGCTGGTCTCATGGTGTATGGCATGCTATCACAAACTTTATAAGTCCCACTCATGATTATGAGCTCAACAAACTCAAGCGATCGACACATTGCTTTCATATGCAACTTTTAACTACCACAGTCCTATTCACGATCATTCAAGAAGACAGCACCAGTGAGAACAGACAGAGCAACAGTAGCTTTAGCATCATTAGCCTTACAGAGTGCCAAGAAGCTCTTTCAGATGGGCATTTTAGAAAACAAATGCGTGAAACTTACTTTGTCTGGAGCTGATATTCGCACACGAAGTGTTGGTATTGATCCCTACACGTATTGGGACTTTACCGATTTTTTTCAGGGACATTTCCTTAGACAATGAAGCTTAACCACAGTGTCCTCAGATGAGGGGAGATTATGACGACTCCTATGTTTGTTAGTGCATCCCAAAACACAACACTTGAAAAGCCTCTTTGGCGCTGACATTGGATATCTCCAGCAGCTACAGTAATCAGTAAAGTTAATGGCGGAGGCGGACGCAGCTTCTCACTCAGGGCTGTTTCTCTGTTTATAGAGCAGCGTCACTAATGGGCGGGACTTTTTCCCCTTGGTGACGTGAACAGAGGGAGAATCTGAAACAGCTTGTTCTGAGAGACTGTTTTGGAATTTTTAGATTATAATAAAATGAGTTGGTGGATTTTTACCATTATAGGCTGGTTGTTTTCACACACTGCGGCCACACAACTGTGTTCAAACACATTATAAAAGTGATTTTTGCATAATAGGTCCCCTTTAAGCATACAGAGACCTTTTCTGTATCAAAAGATCAAGGGAAATTTGGTTTCTCATGTCATGATCCCTTTCATACAACATACTATCACTATTTCACTTAGTTTTTTTAAGGCAATCGGTTTGCATGCTTTTTCTTAACAAATAAGATTTTACAGTGTAGTGAATAATGCACTTTCACAGTATTGATGTGGATTCAGTTGATGTGAACTGTGTTTGATGAGTTTGTGGTTGTGTGTTTGCAGGATGATTCCTCCCTCCAGTAAGGCCTTCCACGTCACCAACCTGGTATCAGGGACTCTCTATGACCTGTGTGTGCTGGCCGCCTGGGACGACTCGGCCACCACGCTCACTGCCACTAACGTGGTGGGCTGCGTGCAGTTCTACACCCGGGACGAGTACCCGCAGTGCCAGTCTCTGCACGGACAGCTGCTGGGCGGCACCATGATCCTAGTGGTGGGCGGCGTGATCGTGGCCACGCTGCTGGTGTTCATCGTCATCCTGATGGTGCGCTACAAGGCGGGGGACAGCGGAGAAACCCCTGCCAGCAAGCTGAGCAACGTCAGTGAGACATACTCTCAGACCAACGGAGGGAGGCCGGGGCAGAACGGACTGCCTCTGCTGGCGCCCAAGCCCAAAGTCAGCATGCAGGACGAAGCGGTCGAATTCAAGTGCGGTTCGCTCCAGAGCAGCATGTCCTCTTCCTCCTCCTCTTCCTCCTCGGGTTCAGCAGATCCCACGTCCTGCAGCCCCAACAGTGCCCTCGCCAGCATCTGGAGGTCCGCGCCTCCCAAGCCCCGCACCAACTTAGACCAGCTTCTAGGGGCCTTCACGTCGCTGGAGCTTCGGGGCCAGGCCAAGGAGCCTCAACCGTCTGGGGGCCCGGCGAGCGCAGCTGCTGCTTCGGCTCCAGCGGGCCCAACTGACAAGGAGCCTCTGTTGGGCCGGACGCTGGACTCGCGGCTAAGCAAACTGCTCATGCTGCCTCTGGACTCCAAACCCAAGAGGAGCCATTCGTTCGACATGGGTGACTTCACGGTGTCCACAGCGCAGCAGCTGTGCTCGTACCCACGCCGGATCAGCAGCATCTGGACCAAACGCAGCCTGTCGGTGAACGGCATGCTGCTGCAGTGCGACGAGGAGGGCGACAGCGGCGGGAGCAAAGGCACCATCGAGAGCTCTGAGTGGGTTATGGAGAGTACTGTATAGGGGCTGGGATGTACGGGAAGAAAGACGATATAAACCCCATCATGCATGACTCTGAATATGTTTTTTATTATTGTTATTCGCCTTGCCATATCCAGAACAGACGAAGCATTCAGGGGTGAATTCACGAAATGGTTGCACCACTCTAGATGCAGTATTTCACCACAAAAACCTGTCAAATCTTTCTATTGACCCTCGGTTTTTAGCACAAACATGCCTAATTTCTAAGTAAAGTAGGCTCATTGTAGCTTGCGCCTTAAGCTGAAAATATACTACGGTTTTTATGCACAAATGAGGGTCGGCATACAGTGCAGGACGCAAATTTCATTACATGCACTGTACATGCACCATCCGATTTTTGTAACTGTGCTTACTTTGAATGCACAGGTCGCACATGCACACTGAATTTGTTTTGCAGTAATCAGTTGTTCCACAAGGTGGCAACACTGTCCCAGGACGTTGTTTCACAGTAGAAAACGAAACTAAAGAGACAGAACAAAAAGTCTGCACCAACAAGAGACGCTCACATTAACAAGCGCTTGTGAGCAAGAGGGTATGAGATATCACAGATTTGGTTTAAGAGTTCAAAAAATATTTGTTATCGGCCATAACTTATGGGGAAAAATTGAGCAGACACTGGACATGGATGAAGCTTTCTCGAGTACATGTGTCGACCGCCTGCGTTTGTGCACAACATCAAATAGAGTATACTTTGAAAGGTTACGCATACGCTAGCGTACACATACAAAACAAAAGTATACTTGGGGCTTTAAGGTCCTGACACACCAACACTGGGCCGTTGTTAAGTATGAGTCAGCTTAGTTTTTGTAGTGTGTTGAACTGGAGTCCGTCCGCATTGGTGCCGTCAGTGAGAGACAGAACTCTGATTGGCTGTTCAGCTTGGTGAAAAAGACAGTGCACAAGAAAAAAAAACTGAAAGTGATCAAAGCGAGCAAAGATGTCAAGACTAAATTTATCTCATCTTACCTGTCCATTTCAACGTGCTAAAATATTCATAACAGCATGAACTGGAATGAAGAAAGTGATTAATATTATTCATATTCAAAATTGTAAGCAAGCACAGCTTTGTAAATGGTTTGTATATAGGCAGTCCTAGTTTCGGTTTCCCTTTTTGAATGACGAATATATTCCATTGATACCTGCTGGTACAGACAGTTTCACGCAAACACAGACTCTACCTGCTAGTTGGCCATTGGCTGTAGTCTTTGCAGTGTGTTCAAGCAAACACGACAGCCAGCTTTAGTCACCGCTAGTTCTTTAATGTCGGTTTGGTGTGTCACGGCCTTTACATGATCTACACAATCCTAAACCTGTGCAGGCGATGCGTCGGTGGTCGTGATTCATTCCTAGTGAATCCCCCCCAGTCTGTTGTGCTGACTCATTGGTGTGAGATGTGTGTGTGTGTGTGTGTGTGTGTGTGTGTGTGTGTGTGTCATCTTTATGTCTTATTTGTGTCTGAATCGGACAGGTTGGAATGAATGTGGGACAAACTCTTGTGCTAAAAGCTGGTATGGGAACTGAAGCACATAGACAGAGGAAATTGTAGCAAATTGCCATGCCAGCAGTTTCCCTGAAGAGCAGAATAAAGACTCTGTGAATATCTTCATGTGCAACACTGTTTATATGTGTAATGAATTAAAAAAGTTATATATTTTTTATCTTGTTGGTCAAATGCTCCTCTTTCTTGATGAAAGAGAATTCCTGAACGTCCACGGCACTTATCTCACTCCCTTCAACTTATCGTTTACTCATTTTTGAGAAATCATGTGTACGGTTTCAATGAATCCTCAGATATATGAAGCCGGCTGTTTTCGTGTGATGTTTTTCTATATTCCTGTATTTACTAAGGTGATGGAAAGACATGAGACTTTAATAATGAAAAACGGCTGTGTGAAGATATCTTGAAATGTGTCTGTTGTGTTATTTTAAGTCAATAATATAAACCAACTTTATTTTGTGTGATTTAAAACACAAGGCTAGTCCAGTGGTTCTCACACAGGGGCCGGTGTTCACTCAGGGGCCTCCACTAACTTTCAAGGGGCGTGGGATGATGTAAAAAGTATCTAAATTAGTACATATTTTTAATATATTAAAACGATCTAAATTAAAATGCTTTTAAAAAGCTGTATTTGCGTTTCTGCCTCAATAACTACAATTTTTTTATCAAAGAACATACAGTCTTGTGAATACTGTGTTGTTCAACTGGGGCTGGTCAAAAGGTTGAGAACCACTGGCCTTGTTTATCTCATCAAAGACAGCTGAAAGAATCAGCGTGCATCAGAATATCACTCTGGGTTCACTGTTATTTGTCCTGCTTCACATTCACACTACAGAATGTGGTGTCACTCCTCTTCTGACTGTTTCATCTGGTTCTGTTCACACACAGTTCATCAACAGGAGTGACACCGCATTATACAGCCCGGTTCATTCCTGGAGGAGTCAGCCAGCGACAGCTGCATTCATATGGAGTTCAGGAGGACGCTGACGGCTCGTCTGAGGTGCTGGAAATCACAGTGTCTGAACTCATTCACAGCTTTTGATATTTCTTTTTCTCCACCATAGCTCATGCACCAGCCCTGTGACTCATCACTGTGTCTGAGTCTGGATTACTGAAACAAAAACACATAACAACTACATAGAAATGTGTCCATGCCTAAAACTAAATTGACACTGAAGCAGCTCACTAATGATAATGAAACCAACATTTAGCAACTGAAGTCATTTTGAAAATAGTACATAGTAAAATAAAAAGTTGGGTTTATTTTAATACTTTATTTTAAGGTGTCCTTGTTACATATGTTATATGCGCTTACTCTTATAATAACAATAAATTATGTATAATTATATGCAAGTAACCCTAACCCAAACCCTAATCCTAACCCTAACCATATAGTAAGTACATGTAGTTAATTAATATTACTCAGTACTTATATGTATAATTACACTGTAACAAGGACACCTTAAAATAAAGTGTAACCAAAAGTTGGCTTGAAAAATAAATGTATAATCTTATTCTTTCAGTATCTCCTCCTAGATCTTTAAAGCTAGAACCACCAAACTGTTCTCAGACCTTCAGACTGTTCTTAAGTTAGTTGCTATATCTCTTCTGACTGATCCGGCTTAAGAACGGAAGTTGCAGTCGACTTTATTTCAGTATGGTGATGTACACTGAACAAAATTATAAACGCAACACTTTTGTTTTTGCCCCCATCTTTCATGAGCTGAACTCAAAGATCTAAGACTTTTTCTGTGTATACAAAAGGCCTATTTCTCTCAAATATTGTTCACAAATCTGTCTAAATCTGTGTTAGTGAGCACTTCTCCTTTGCCGAGATAATCCATCCACCTCACAGGTGTGGCACATGAGAACTTTAAAACAAAGACTTTACACAGTAGGCAAGGCAAGGCAAGGCAAGTTTATTTATATAGCACATTTCATACACAGTGGTAATTCAAAGTGCTTTACATAAAAGGAAATAAAATAGTCATTAAAAAAAATAA
>JAFVLL020041480.1:0-22501 GCA_021397915.2 Tor tambroides | reverse complement strand
TGAGCTTATATGAGCCGTGTGTTGGATATGTAAAGTCATTGGATTTCTTTCTTTGAAAGTTTGCGTAGTAGAGTTTCATGAATGATT
This sequence comes from Tor tambroides, assembly GCA_021397915.2. Lineage (NCBI taxonomy): Eukaryota > Metazoa > Chordata > Actinopteri > Cypriniformes > Cyprinidae > Tor > Tor tambroides. Next base: position 22,414 of record JAFVLL020041480.1, on the reverse strand, counting down.
CTTTGTTCACTCACTTGCACGAACTGACTCGTTCACTCGTTCAAAAGCTTCTTCCATAATCAATAACTCATCCACTCATTCACTTTATTTTGTATACAGAAAATTACACATATAGTGATACGATTTCACAGCTTTAGAAGTGTGTGACTGCTTTCCAGACTGACTATAGAAGGTTATGAGCAAATAGCATGCTGTAAAGGAGCACTGAATTAATTGAACAAATATGCAACCTTTATTGAATGATTGTGAACTGAAGGAACAAAGTTTGGACAAATTAGCTGAAGGAATAATTCAATGACTCACTTCTAACAAAGAATTCACTTATCGCCAACTGTTGCCCATGTAGCTTGAAGAAAGGATCTTTTTAGTAAAAACATTTGATTTGAGATAAATCAAAATACTTATTTGAAAAGTCCAGTTAGTTCAGTTTTATTTGTCTGGTATTCATTGTATCTTTCCATTTAATACTTTAAATTCACTAAATATCACTGTGGGGCTTGCATTTATTTTGTTTTGTTAAATTTCCAATGCAACAGAAGTAGTGACAGATACTTTTTTTTACATTTGAGTGAAATAGACTATCAAAAAAGAAAAAAATGTAGGGCAGGGACTTGGTTCTGTCCATCGGTTGTTGATTAGATGGAGTCAGATGTGAGAAGTTTAGCATAAGTCACCAGAGAGAAGACTGAGTTATGATATTTAGATGAAAAATAGGAGGTCAAAAAAATAGATATAGGATTCATTTCCATATCATAATGACTTTAAGAAAATATGAGGGGAAAAACAGAAGCACAGAAGTATTTCACTTGAAAAATAAGTTTCAAATTAGGAGACTGTTAACCGAATGTTTGGGCCTCAGATGTCAGATAAACAGGCCTAAAAACCTTGACTGGTCTGCATTTAAAGTGATTTGTGGCCAGCTCTCTATTGTCAGCACCACGCAGCCAAACTCACTTAATAATCTGATGTAATATGTATGAGGGAGCTTGGTCATTGGACAATCATTCTAAAGGTCACAGTTGAGCTACTCATTATTTCAGTAGTAACAGAAGTTGATGTTAACTACATGCTATCTCAGTTATCTCCCATGATGCATGTCACTTGTTATCAGAATGTTTAATACGCTCAAACAAGCTGCAATAATTTAGCAGAGAAAAATGTCTCCCATCGTTTCTTAAAGGCTTTTTATTGAAAGCGCCCCTTCATGCGGCCCTGCCTCCATAGCACTTCATGGTACAAAGAGTTCACCATTGTTCCCCGCACATCACTATTGGAGACAGACAGCCTGGGAGGCAGTGGACAGACGAACAAGAAAGAGAGAGAGAAGGGGAGGGCTGAAAAGAGAGGGATGGAGGAGGCGGGACTTGGCCCTGTTTTGATCACTCTAGCATTTAGTAACCTGGCACAAAGGGGAGCTGGGATCACTGGCATGTCTGCCTTGGGTCACTGTGAGTCTTTAGAGGGCTCTATGGGAACGCTGCTGATTGCTGCAAAGAGTCTCAACATGTTAAACATTCACCTTACACTCATGGTATGGCAGTTCTTTATGGCATAGCTCTGTCTAAGAACACAGCACAAAAAAAGCATAGTAAAGAGTATGTTTATGTTTATACTTACACTACTGTTTAAAAGTTTGGGTAAGTGTTATTTATTTATTTATTTATTTATTTAGATTTTGTTTTTAAATGAAGGATACATTCAATTGATCAAAAGGGGCAGTGATTACTTTTAAATTGTTAAATTTCAAATAAATGCTGTTCATTTGAACTTTCTATTAAAGAATCCTGAAAAAAAGTATCACATTTTCCACAAAAATATTAAGCAACCCAACTGTTTTCAACCTTGATAATAATAAGTAATGTTTCTTCAGCACAAAGCAGCATATTAGAATGATTTCTAAAGGATCATGTGACACTGAAGACTGGAGTAATGACTGCTGAAAATCCAGCTTTGATATCACAGGAATAAATTACATTTTAAAATATATTCAAATAGAAAAGTTATTTTAAATTCTAATAATTTTCACAATATTAATGTTTTCACTGTATTTTTATATCATTTGTGATGCAATAAAAACCCATTTTTTTGGAATTAATATTCCAGTTAAAGAGAAATAAACAAAGAGGTTCATTTATGGCACAAAATGTATAATACATATTTAAGATTCAGCAATAGTTCTAGCACACTAATGAAATAAACTAATTTCTGACATCAACTGTGTGAACTTTGCTATAGTCATATACATTACAAATACTAAGACATTTTTTAAAAAAGTGCATTTTATACAATTAATTTATTTTACTTTTTTGTATTAAATTAGAAAAATATCAAATAGAAAACAGTCTCAGACTTTATCAACTTCATCAGAAATCTGATGTCTCTCTGACTCTCACAGTCCAATGACTTTGAACCAGACTAGTTGGTAAATGTTTGATGGTTTAAGGATGGTCAGGACCAAGAACACCATGATAGATGGACTTGATCTGTGACAATATGCTTGAGTTGAATGCGTGTCTCATTTGGAAAGCGGTTGTATTCACCAGGCCTTGAACTGAATACTAATGGGGTGAGGTCAGCTGTCATGATGCAGATGCACAAGTCAATTGTTCCACTGATGACCCTTTCGAGTCCCCATGGAGATAGATAGATCCTGTCAGAAGGGTTCATGTGCACTCAAAAACACAGAAGCTACAACCATCTTTCCCAAGGTACCACGGTATGAAGTCATAAATACACACCAGAAATAATAAAGGCAGATAAATTCCAGAAGCACGCAATAAACATTAATATGACTCATAAGCATTTTTCTCAACAAATTAGCCCAGCTGTTGTATCTATTACAGCTGCAGCCCTTATGGTGTCCTCAGCAGCAGAAAACATCTGTGGGAATTGCAACACAGTATTTTTTTAGTGTTTATTCAAAATTAAACAATAACAAATTACTATAAACTCACACTGTACAATCCTTCCAGATGAAAGAAAAGATCACATTCTCTCAAAATTAGTATCAGATTATTCGCCCATGGCCACGTTCACACTTGAATTAAACAGATGTGTCTGTACTCCAATGTCGACTAATCTTCCACCGCCAATGACATGGACCTTAGAAAAACACTGATCTTTTATTCATTGTGTCTTTCATGCCGAAGGGGCGAAACACAATCGCTGATAATTGGAATATAACGAGTTGAGCACTGGAGACTAGCAGAGCGTGGACGAGAGGAGATGGAAATGTTGCCTTTGAGACAACAGGGATTATAGGAGATTAGTGTGTCTACCACACTGCAACTTGCCTTAATGAGCAATCTGACCTTCCTCTCACGTCTCATGCTGTCCACAGTCTATAAATACTGGTCATTTGGTCATTGTCCCAGTGATACTGAATAATTTAGATTAAATATTCAAAAATCAAACGTCATTTACACACTTTATCCCACATAAGTAATAAATTTAATAGTATTCTCAAGGTGCTGCAGACTTTTCCACATTTAAATTCAAATATGAAAACAGAATAAATGAACCAACTAAGTAATTTACCATCAGTTTGAACCTTTGCAGGGAGTTTGATTGACAGGCAATCTGACCAGTCATAACGCCGCATCCGCCATTTTTGTCCGACAAACAAACCAGACAAAGAGAAGAGAGCAGATTAACCCATTTAATGACTGTAAAAAAGGTTTTCATTTGAAAAGCTCTAAAAACTTACTGACTGATGTTTTAGTGCACTTCCTGCAAATATGGAAAAAATAAAGGGTCTCAATTAAATATTTGCAGTTTCACATGATTAGTGCAAATTGTCACATGTCCAGAGCAGTTTATTTCCTGTTTGCGCCTTGAGAAGTTGATGGCTGCATCAAAGCTCCAAAACGAAAGGCTAGTAAAGTATGTTAACATAAAGAAATGACAAAGATTTTTGGTCCACATTATCTTTAGGGTGTCTAGTATTAATATATGAATTCACATATATTCAGTTTTGTTGAGTGTGGTCATAGAATGAGTAAACATCTTGATGGTCACAACAGTGACCGGTGGGATAACAGTGAACTTAGGTATACAATATAAATCCAATTGCAGTTGTTAGTGAAAATAGCAATAAAATGATGCAATGACAAAATATTGCACTAAATTAAAAGTTCAAATGTAATAAGTTACAATATTGATGTTGTAATACTGGTAGCACTAATATAAAAAAAAATGATATATTTTACAAAAAAATAACAATTTTGAAATATGTTGATGGTTGTATTTTTATTTATTTTTTTTATCTCAGTGTTCCTGTCAATGTTGTATAAGGGTTTTTTATGCATAGTAACCCTAGAATGTGATTAAACAGTTTAAAATAGCTGGGCTAAGATATATAATAATTTTTATGACTGCAGAAATATGTTAATTCAGTACACACATTATCCCACTTGTCACAATTGTGACGGATCATAAAACAATTTTTCACACACTTTTCCAAAAAAAAATTCAAAACATAATTGTTTATTATTTCAAAATGTTAACGTCGGTGGGCCTGAACTTGAAAAATGGTGTGTACTGACGTCTTTCCATAGTTTAAACAAGATACCTTCTGATGTTTATTCATGTTTATTTCATGCTATAACTAGTAAAGAGGAAGAGATGATTGGTTCACGTGGCGCGTGAAGTGAGGCGATAACAGTGATCTGTCAAGGCACATCAAAGAGCCTTTTCTTTAAAAATTGACAAAATTTGAAAGCTGAGACTTTGTTTCATACCTAAAGTAACCTGCTCTGTCTTGTCTGTCAGCGCGTTGTCAGTTTCCTCTTTGCTCCGCGATGTAACGTTATTTGTCACTACGTGAGAACATGATATGTGGCGTGAGAGCGGCATGGCTTGTTAGACATAGCAACAGTAACGAAAGGAGCGGGTCTTTGCGAAGGGTCAACAGCAGCTAGATTAGCCATCTTTTTATTAAATGCAAACAACTGAGGAGTTCTAGGCTAGTATAATTTTATTCAGCCAGAGAGCATTAAATTGATCAAAAGTGTCATTTATAATGTAATTTGTATAGATTAATAATGTTACAAAATATTCTATTTCAAATAAATGCTGTTCTTTTGAACTTTCTATTCATCAAAGAATACTACATTTTACTTCAATGTTATTGAGCATATTATAATGATTTCTGAAGGATCATGTGACACTAAAGATTGAAGTAATGGCTGAAACTTCGGCTTTGCCATCAGGAATATATTACATTTTAAAACATATTAAAATAGAAAACAGTTATTTTAAATTGTAATAATATTTCACAATATTATTGTTGTACTGTATTTCTGATCATATAAATGCAGTCTTGGTGAGCCTAACAGACATTAAAAAAATCTTACTGACCCCAAACTTTTGCATGTAAAATGTGTGTAAAATATATATGCAAAAATTAGCCATATTTTATTATATAATAAATAATTAATATTAAATTACACTAATATTAAATGAATCTAAAAGAAGAATTTCTGGAGTTCTACACCAGGAAACTATGGTTGGACAGCTTGGTTTGGGAGCTGATGAGGCGAAAATAACTGTAAATATAATATCCCAATGAATCACCCTTTTATAAGAGCTGGAAATATGCTGTGTTTTTATAAAGAAATGGGTGGATGGAGGCAGGGATGGCTCCAGGAGATAAGGCAGATAAGTGGAAAATGCAATTGCAGATTTATCTCATTGAGAACGTGCTTGGATCCCTGTCATGAGCCATTGCACAGGCCTCACACATTCACATGAGACACAGGAAAGGGGAGGCAGTCCACGCATGACAGACAATCTGCTGTCATCATTACACGCCAGCGAGTTTCCTGCACATTTTGGATGGGAATCAAGTCTGAAATATTGTCTAAAACAACAGTGCGGTGTCTTTATCATTTCTTCGTCTGTGTGCATGTCTGTGCTCCCCTCCAACTTGTACAGTTTGATACCATGCTGTTTTTTTTTTGGTTTTTTTGATCATGGTTGAACTGAATAGTGGGTGAAATCAGAGCAATAGATTAATATGTTGTCCAGTGCAATGCAGCCAGGGGATATAATTGAGGTTTCCATAAGCTGACGTATTCTTCTTGGCCGTCTCCAGCAATTACATAACTGATTCCATATAGCATAACCTTAGACATTTTTACTGGCAGAAACAGTTGACTGCTGGTCATTTTCTAAATTGTCCTACTTTACTTCACTGTAGCTTGAGTATTCTGCCATACAAAGGCAAAACGTAGTAACTAAGAGGAACAGGAAAAGATGGCTACAAGTTTTTTAGATGGATTTGTTATTAGTTTTACATTTTCTCTGAATCTAAACATCGTTGAGCAAACAAAATCCATCACAAAACATCATAGTCTAAAATCATCTTTATCCTGAAACGGTGGAACAGTAGGTGCATATGAAGTGGCATATTCCTTTCATTTCAGTCACATGACTTTTTTCTTCATCAGCAAAAAGTAATGACAGTAAATTAACAACAAAAAAGAAAGATCATTGGATGTGATCCATACAAAAAAATGAGTATTTGTCATGAAAGACAATACAGAAAAAATTAAAAATATAAAATTATGCCAATCCAAATGTATATGTATAAACATAATTTTAGCATATAAAGCATGTTAGCATAATGTTTTGAGTGTATGTATGTAGCCTATGTGTGATAAATATATAATGCTTCCTTTTTTCTAGTATTTATCACTCTCTGAGCACTTATAATAACTTTGCTAAAATGTTTTTATTCAGTAAATCTGGTCACAGCCAGTTCTGCATTGCTTTTCCATGTTGTTAACTGTTTTTCTCTCCGCCTTCTGTTCTCCAAAACACGGCTGGACCCACACTGACGGATCCTCTTATGTCACACTGCTATTATCACTGTAGATAACGGCTGCTGTTCCTCTCCTGCACAGACATGCTGAATAAATACCGGATCTGGGCAAGGCAACACCAACGAACACAATTATACATGTGACAAATAGAATGAGACCCAGAAACCAAACCATATTTGGAGAATTGTTAGAGGCTTAAGCTAGAATATAAAGCAGAATATATATAAACCTTGTCATGGAGGGCCAAATGTCCTGCAGAGTTTAGCTCAAACACACCTGAGGAGGCTAATTAAGGATTTATCAGGATAGAAAATCACAGGTAGATGAGTTTGATCAGGGTTTGAGCTAAATTCTGCAGGGCAACAGCCCTCCAGGACCAGATATGAGGAACCCTGATATAGAGTTTCACAAAACTAAAACTTAAGGCCATATTACAGAAAAGTAAAAATCATATGCAAATTGAGGTTGTAAGATTTAAGCTGTATGACAAAATGTGATCATATAAAATCATTTCCACATTTTTATATGATAAACTGAAGAAAGCAAAAAGCAGAAAACTTTATTCTAGATGTGCCATGTTGCAAGATGTAAAAAATAAATAAATACATAAATACATAAAAAAAAAAGGTGTGGACCATTTTGTGCTTTTGACACTAAAAGTTATTTACAGCCATGAACTTTCATTAGTAAGAAATTAATGTTAAACATATAGAAAATGCCAGTTATGCATATAAAAAATAACAGTTATAAACAAATAACAACTGTTAATTTTTTAATATATACTATATTGTGTACAATTAACAGAATACAGCCCCATTTATTTATTTATTTTTATTTGCAGTTTTTGTGCATATTTTATACAGTAATGTGTGTTAAAGACCACACATTTTGTACACTGTATAAACTGCACTGGACAAAAATGTATGAAAGTAAGAATATATAATTTATCTGATGATAAAAGTAACCAAATTAAAAATGAAACTTCAAAAAATGAAAGGGTTTATATTATCACACTATCACACTTGCATGTGGTATTGGTGGGCGGGACATTCTCACTCTAGAGAGCATCTGATTGGACACCTGATCTTTGTAGTGCAGCATGAGTCATCATTATTTTGGCTAATTTTTCTGGAAGAGAAAGACTGTAAATTTTACATGCATACATGCTAAAGCTGAACTTTGTCAAAAAACATTAATTATTATTAGAGTTATTATTAAGTGTAAATATCCATAAATCAACACTAAATGAAATGCATTCAAAGCTCAGTGTTTTGAGACTGAACTGGGCCCGTTCTGCTCTGGACGTGTGTTGATGATTAATGCTGAGAGGGTGGAGAGGTCAGAGAGGAAAGTGAGTGGGAGAGAAACTGCTGTGCTTCAACTCAAATGTCCTATCTGATCTCTCCATCCCATCTCCCCTTTGAGATTTCAGCTGTGAAACGCAACTTATGGTCAAACGGCTTACTTTGGAAAGGGGGAATTTTGGAGGACAGCTTTCTGGTTACAGTCAAATGCTTTGGACTCATTCTGTAATGCAGCTCACCTGTTAACTCTGCTTTAGCTTGATGTTTTTTCATTTTTTATCTGTATATATATTTTTTTTATCTATTCTCTGTACGCTTCAGCTCTACTCCTCTCATTGCTCATCAGCCTCTCTGTGCAGCAGGGATGCAGTGACTCCTCTCTGAACTCTATGATGTACTTGTGATAAAAGGAGGGTTTGGGGCTGAATAAAGTCAGCAGATCTGCAGTCAGGGGAGGGTTTCTGAGGAAGTCTCTGTTAATGGACTGTGTATTTGTTCTCTGGGTGTGACCTGGATGAATCCAAAAATGTCCAGTGGTTAAAATGATTTTAGACACGTCTCCCTGAATTGAGAGGGTTGTGCATTTTGATGTACAAAAAGAAAAAAAAACTGTTAAAAAAGGGCACAGTGTACTCTATTAAAATGAACGAATTTTCCTTATTTATTTTTGACAGGAGTTTTACCTGTACATTACATTGTGTTTTAGGGTTAACGGAAATGTCTGTAAAATGAATGGATAATTTGACGCAATTTTATATAAGTAATGTAATATATAATACATTTTTAACAAAGTTAACAATATTATTACAATATATTTTTACTGTATAATTAACGCAGTACAATCCATTTTATTGTTAGTGCCGTTTTTATGCATAGTTTTTTATACAGTAAAAAAAATACACGTGTATAAAATTGCACAAAAATAAAAATAAAAGGTAACATGTTTAGTAAGTTACTGTAAGTTGCATTGAATGTTTCACTGGACAAAAATAATCAGATAAATATAAATATATTAAATAGAAGGTTTATCATTTATCTTATAATAAAAGTAACCAAATAGAAAAATTGTGTGGGTTTTCTTTTCTTGCTGTTTCTGAGTTACATATTTCTTTTTCTGTTTTTCAATTCCCAACAATGAATTTTAGCTTAGCAAAACAAAGAGCAAAGGATGTATATTAGGTGGCCACAAATAATGATGGGTAATGTAATCTAGTCACACTAGCTAACTAACTACAATAAACTACTATAAACTAAATTGTATAAACTGCATTATTCACAACTTCTTATTATGATCAAATACCATGTTGCTTTAGTCATTATACTTTTAATTTTGGACACTTCCAATTCATAAACTCTGGTTATAAAGATTTTCCCCACTAGTAATTAAAACTTTATGATGTTGGTTACTTTCATGGGTGCTCATGCAGCTCATAAATACGATCATTCTGACATGATGTGATCACAGCTTTGAGGGAAAACACAAATATGCTTCAGCATTCATTCAGCACATGAAGAGTCAATAAAGAAATGCTGTATTTGAAAGGGCTTGGAAAAGAAAGAAGGTCTTGTTCCCAAGAATGATAGTACTCCTCTTCATGCTGATCATGAGAAAGCACAAGAAGCTGTGTTATATTCTCCACAGCACATCTCAAGGTTCAAACACAAACTTACGCTCATCCAAAAAGTGTGTCAGGCTGGGTGTCTGATTTAATGGGAAAATTATTCACTGTAGCAATAAAACACTAGCTGCTTTTTATTGTGTCAGCAGAGAAAATTCAAAAACAAGACAAAACACTTTGGAATAATGCCATTCATCTGACTAAAGCAGTGGAGCGGAAAGAGTGGAAACTCCTAAAATAACACAATCTCCAATTCAATCAATTTTTATCACGTGTTGTGAATGTCATTGCTAAAACAACAACTAACAGTCAGTTCGGTTAGTATAGGCCACACATTACGTGGACAAAATATATGGCACAAAAAACACCACAAGACCCCCCACAGAACAGATTTAGGGGCCAGCAGGGATCAACGGACTTAACAAAGAGCTTTCATTGCTTTATACCACAATGTGAAGGTGTATTTGCAAACAGCTGTGTGCAATCATTTGTGGCTTTGGAGGCATGGCTAATGCTTTCTCAGAGCCTGTGCTTTGACTCATTGGCAGCGAGGGCAGATAGTCAGAGCTTAACTCTGTTTGGACGCCTCAGAACAGCACCAAGCTTTTGGACACACACATAAGCATGCGCACAGCACACACACTCCATTCACCCTATTCTGTGTAGCGCTCTCTCAGCATGCCACCACTTTCACTGTTTAGTATTCACACGCCGACCATCAATCACATCAACTCTCAAAGAGCCCCAAAGCGGTTTTATAGAGCTCAAACTGGGACATAGACACTTCAGCTAAGTTACTCATTGTGGCTCCACTGACAGTAAACTAAAGCGAGGCAGTAGATGATGTCATTGGTGTCTCATTGACATTGACAGAAACTTTTATTCTTTAAAGGTAAATATTGACTGTAGGTTTTTACAATGTATTATAAACTCGTTGACGTCTATGTATATTGTCTAGGGAGAGATGTCTCAGGAGCACCTTCCCATTTTAGGTTACATAACTAATCCCCACCTGCTGTGGAAGAGATTTTAAGACAAATTGATCCACGAAGTTAAACGTTCTTCAACCCGCTCTAAAGGTGGTAGTAATTAATAGTCAGATTTGTTCCAGAGCTGCTCTAGAGCCAAAGTATTAAAACAGTTTGGAGTTGGAGTGCAGTTTGAGTAGTAAAATTTATGTGATGCAAATGCAGAGTTTCTCTTTCCATCTTTGTTAGGAATCGTATTAATATTTTTACAAGGAAATGTGAACATCACAAGAAGAGCCTTAAATTCTGGTGGCTATTATAAAAATGTTAAATAATTAGTCTACGTTGGTGTCCTATTTACTTTGTGATAATCATCGCCACCTGACTTTACAATCAATTTTAATTACACAAGTTATATAACATATAATATATATATATATATATATATATATATATATATATATATATATTTAAATGTAACAGTATTTGTTCTTTCTTTCACAACTGTATTGTGTACGAGTAACAATAACATTTCTTTAATTTTTAATAGTTTTTTTTTTTTGCCTGAGAAATTTCACTAGGACGCTGTCAAATTAGTGAAGTTTCAGTTAAATTATTTGTGTAAAAACAAGTCCATTGTCAAATCCTTTCGAATTTTTTTTTTTTTTTTTTTGTGACCAACTTGAACATGAGCGAAATCTGTGTAGGAAAATTATTCACCCTCACACGAAACTCTCGATTGCAAGGATTCCTTTTGGAATTACTTGAATTCACCCGCAAAAATTCACTGAGCAATGATAAATGTGCTCACACCTCAACACTGCAACAATCTTAAGGTGCAGTCACATCTACTGTTGTTTGACAAATTTTCGTCAATAGGAATTCACACATTTTCTGGGTGTATGTGTATGTATATAAATATGTAAATATTTATGTAATTTTTTTAAATTAATTTTATTCTAAAATTTTTACTGTAAAGTGAGTAAGATGAAGTATGGTATCGCATCATAATTTTTTCTCCTGCTTTCATAATTGCAAGCAGCTCCAGAACTTACAACTGAAAGGCCTGGACCCAATTATAGGCTGCATGTGGTGTTTGAAAGAGCTGGCCTGTAGCCAGAACTGTTACACATGATGCTCTTCTGACCCCTCCTCACAAACAGTCAAACGCATACACAAACACAAGTTCCCCCCAGTTAACAGCCCCGACAAAAGAGCGCTTACATAAGACATGGGATCAGAGTGTATTTCTCTGCTTTACAGTGACATGGCTGGCTCGCAGCTGTCCTCTATACTGTAATCACACTGTTTAGATACAATGCTCCATAGTAACACATGAGTTTTCATTCAGTTAGCACATGTTCTCATAAAGAAGGTCTCTTTTTTCTTCTCACTCTCTCCCCTTCTCTTTTTCCAGTAACTAAGCACCTTGACTAATTTCTGGGAGAATTTGGGTGACAGTTTGCAGTTATGCAACTTAAGTGTAAGGGGATTGTAAGTCTACCCTGAGCCAGTTTGTTCTGTTGTGCCCTCCCTTCTGCTCTGCCTCCAGTATGTCAAACTGCTGTAGAGAGAAAGAAAGAAAGAAAGAAAGAAACAAACACACAAACACACGAACAAACAAACAAACAAACAAACAAACAAACAAACAAACATTTAAGAGAAACCTGTTACGGAAGGAGACTCAGAGGATTAGAAAATATACAGGTATCTTTGTTAACAGCAACGGATGCAGATGGTAATGGCAGGTGAGTATCTTGGACAATGGAACAGTTCTTGGATTGATGGAGATGATAACCTTGTTTCTTGGTTCGCAGGAGATCGTGGGATGGAGACGGGAGATAGCACACACCTCTGATGATGAGTAATGATATGGTCCACAAGGAGATGACAACTGGAATAGACGTTGGAGCGAGGAGCAGAGGAATACACTGGAGGAGAAACAAAAGGTAAGTACACAAGGTAGGTATATCAATGTATCGCTTGTATAGCATGGATAGAGTCCACTTCATATAAACGAGACCAGACACTGAGTGAAGTGAGGTGTGTGCTTTTGAAGGAGTCCTGATGATGGTGCAGATTCCGAACAGGTGCGTGTGTCAAGTGATGGTGTGCGCTGTGATTGGGTGGTGGATGAGCCTGGCTGATCTGTGACAAACCCTGCGTTCCATTCGGAAGGGCTCATCCCTATGCCCTAATCCCTTCAAAGGGTTTACCCTCCAGAGTGAGAGCTTCGAAGGGTTGAAGGGTGTAGGGGACCAAACAACTGTTTCTTGAAGTGCCCTTCTGCGTCATCATCCCGTGCCCATACGGATGCGCCGTCATCATGCAAAGTATCTGTGCAAAGGATCATGGGGGCCTGAAGTGTCCATCGGTTGTACCCTTTGAAATCCCTCATTCCGAAGGGCCCTTTGAAGTGGCTAGTTCTGAGCATTTCAGTTTGGAACGACACTTCAATATGGCGGCCATGATTGTTTTCACTCCGAATTGCCCTTCGGAGGGCAATATATCCCGTTTGGAACGCACTGAAAACCACGGCTAGTTGGCACATAAGGAGGTTGACACAAGACTTTATCTCAGTAACTATTAGGTTTGGAGACAAATGTCCTATTTATTGTTGTCTCTAGCAGTGAATTTTAGTGTTACATTAATTATGTAGAATTCTAAAAAATAATAGACTAATAGTTATTGTGAATTCTAAATAATATAATATAATATAATAATTATTTTGGACAATTCTTGTGAACTAAAATGATAACATTAGATCAACTGGTGAATTCAGTGAAAACAATTTGGAGTACATAAATTTATACATGAATAGAATAGAATAGAATAGAATAGAATAGAATGCTTTTATTATTAAATTCTTGTGAACTAAAATGACAACATTGGGTAAACACAGTAAAACCAATGTAATAAACTTCTACTTTTAAAATACTTTTATTATTTTAATTTATAGAAAATTATCATTTCTGTTGGCTAAAACAAACTCAGTGAATGAACACATTTCACTCATGGTGCATTTTTTTTATTATTTATTTATTTATTTATTTTTTACATCAAATGATGTCTACAAAAACAATAGATTTGGTTTTATATAACATGGATTGACCAAAATTGTAATTATGTCCGATCACATTCTTAAAACTTGAGCTGATGTGGTAGATCAAGCTCTTTCTATTGTCTAAAGTTTCACTGTTGTTCATCCACAAACAGACAGACCTGCATCCTGCTGTTATTAAATTATGCTTTGCTCACTGCACCCAGTAAGACAACCTTGACTGTGATAACCCTCATTTAGTTTTATTCTTTTTATATGGCTCTGAACTGCTGAGGTAAATCCAGTAACCTCACATTATCCATGGACGCGAAAGCTATGCGTAGGAGTTCGAAATGACCTGTCAGAGGGCTTTTTCGGTTGTTTTTCTTCTTTTCAAAATGATGCAAGTAAAAATAGTTTCTCTTGGCTACACGGGACGTGGCAATGGCTTTCTCAGACACTGTGGTACTCCGGAATTCCTCAGCCTGTCAGCGGCCGTCAAAAGCCCTGCTTTCACAGTGCGATTAGTGCTTTGTGGGAGCCCTAACACTGGCACGCAGCTCCTTCAACCCTGACCCATAATCGCACAAAGCATCAGGCCGAGTGGAATGGCCACCAGACTATGAGATTTTGGGTAGCTGGTAGATTGAATTAACCCTCACCTGCATTGTCAGCAGTCAATGCACAATATAGGCCAGTGCAGATTTCATTTCATTGTGTTTGGCATGAATGTGTGCACGGAGCCTGATAACTAAACAGAGCTACTTTGTGAGGTGATGTCACTGAGGGAAGTTACACTGGAATTTTCCCAAGGCCTTGAGCACACATAACAAGCACTGAAGATTGATTTACTTACGGAAAGTTCAGTCCCTGTCCCTGTTACTTCTGTCCCAGCTGATAACGTCCTTATGTGTGGAAGATGTAGTCTAATTATAACCATAATTGAGAGCAATAAATGACCAAGCAGCACTGTGATCTCTGATAAAGATATCTGTGATGGCCAGATCAGCTCTTCTTGTCTGTCTTCTTCATTTCCTGTTTGATCAGGAGTCTCTGGGAGGCAAATCCTCCTGTATCTTGTATGGCTGTGCTATAATATTCCTCTCATAAACACACAAACAGAGACTTTATGCAGAAATATATAGAAGTTGTTTCAGCCTCAGATTGAAACATAAAAGGTTGTAAAAAATAATAAAAAATATTGCAAGATTCACATTGTTAGATATAAAAATCACACTGTGCAAGTTGGCAAGTTAATGTTCGTAATGCATTAACCAATATTAACTACCAATAACCTATACATTTACAGTACAGTATTTAACTTTTTCATGTTAGTTAATAAAAATACAACTGTTCATTGTTAGTTCATTTTAGCTGGTCGTTAAAAAATGACTTTATATCTACTATAAAATGGTGCAATTAGTTAAGTAAGATATTAACTAAGATAATTAAATGTTAGTTCATATTAACTAATGTGGTTAACTAATATTAACAAATGGAACCGTATCATAAAGTGCTATATTAGCAGACACAACTTTTGGTTTTAATAATGTATTAGCAAATGTTGGAATTAACATTAAGATTTATAAATGTTACTAATGCAGCTAACTAATGTTAACAAATGGAAACTTTCTGGGAAAAACAATTATAACTTCAAGATATAAATTCATTGTGAGATAGTCACAGTTTGAGATATAAAGTCACATTGTGAGAGAAAGTTGCAATACCCTTTTATTTATTCATTTATTTATTTACTTTGATGCGGAAACAGGCTTCCCTGTTTAAGACCAGACCTGCATGAATTTCCCAGGCTGTTTTTTGCATGTCTAGCGGTTGACCATCAAAACTGCTGATTAACTGCTGAAAAACCTATTTAAAAATCCTACTGAATAAAAGAAGATCAGCATCCAAAACACAAATACTGGAGATGATCAGCTATAAATATATCTCACTTATTAATTCAAAGGTTACGTTTCAGATCAACAGCTACACCGCATGATGAGAACATAGCTTTTCCTTGAAAAATTCATATTTCACTTATGCCATCACAGCTGTGATGAAGTCAAATGTTCCATCATAGTGTTGTCAGAATCTTGAATAGCGCCCATCATCGGACACTGGGTTCCAGCTCCCTGCGTAGGAAGCTGTATGGAACTCCTCCTCTGGAGCCCCAGAGGAAACTATCAAAACTATCATTACAGTCTGTCATGTTTGATTCATTCTGGCCCAAATGTTAAAAGCTATTTGTAGCATGAGGTCTTTTGGTTGAGAGGGCTGCAAATTGAAGTTTTTCTTTGTTCCTCTGCCACACAGAAACATGCAATATGAAGTAACTGGATAAAAGTGGCCCAAATATGTCATTGTTAGCAGTTCAGGCATCTAGAGCTCAGAGAGAGAGCAAGACAGCTGTTTAAGAAAGCAGCTCAATGGAGCTAATGAACCCAGACGCCACTTTAATTGTTTCGAGTGCTTGTGGAAATGAAAAGACATTATTTAAAAGACAGATAAAACACCCCTTGGCAATAATGCAACCAAACTGACAAAGACATCAGAGAACAATCATAGCTTTTCTGCTTACAGTAGTCATTTCAACGCCTGCAGCTAAGGTCTAGTCTGTTTACATAAAGCTTTAATATACTGTAGGATCTCCATGATTTCCTGATCAACAAGTGACTAAGTTTAATCATTTATATATAAAATCAAATCTGAAGATAGAAGTTACATCACACGATAAAAAAATTGCGATAATTTTGAGGTGTAAAGCCACATTGTGAGATATAATGTCATAGTTATGAGAAATAAAGTTGCCATTGCAATGTATTTCACATTGTGAGATATTAAATCATATTTTAAGATATAAAATGTCATTTTCAGAAATAGAGTCACATTATGAGATATAAAATCATTTTGAGATACAAAGTCACATTATGAGATATAAAGTCACATTTCTGAGATACAGTCACATGGTTAGATATAAAGTCAGTTACCAGAAACAAAACTGCAATTGCAATGTATAAAAGTTGCTTTGTGATGTAAGAAGTCACATTATGAGATATAAAGTAATATTTTGAGATATAGTCACGGTTACAAGAAACAAAGTTACTATTGCAATGTATGAAGTCACATTGTGAGAAATAGTCATTTTTGAGATGCATAGTCACATTTTAAAGATATAAAGTCAGATTACGAGATGTAAAGTCATATTTCAGAGATAATATTGCTATTGTGAGATACATAGTATAAGGTCACACTGTGAGATATAAAGTTAGTTAGGAGAAACAATGCTGCCATTGCAATGTCTAAAGTTCGAAATATAACGTTTAAGCTATATCAATTTTATCATTTATTAAAACAGAATATTAGAAAATTGCCGAATTTTCTCAACTGCAATGGTAAAACAACATCAAACCCCAGATAGTGAACTGTACATAACCCGCTATGAACAGACAGCTTCATTATACCTGCAGGCAAGACAGTGTTTACCAAGTATTAACTATAAAAGGCACTGAGATTATGAAATTATCCCCTTCACTGATGGCCTTTCATAACATATCCCAAGAAAATGAACAAAACAGTAGAAGAAGATACACACAGACAATAAGTAGACAAAAAGTATATTTATTCTGAGAAAGATAACAATCTACAGGGAGGTCTCTGTTATTGCATGTCAGCTTTGTCTGAACGGCCACCAGATCCTGAACAGTTCCGTCTGGTGGGACGCGGCAGCAGTGAGCTCACTCACAGAAAATACACAACTCTGCAATGCAACTCACGTGCAAATCAAAGCAGTGATTAAACACACTGCGTGTTTGAAGTGATAGTTTGGCGAGTGGTCAAAAACCTCTCAGTAATTGATCCTGCCCTGTGAAAGTACACAGCACTGTAGCGCTCATATGCTTTGGTCAGTCTGAACTTAAGGCCTATTTTTGCAACATATGCAATTCTGTGATTCACAATATATGAAATGTAACAAAAATACTTCTTGATAAAAGATTAAATACAATGTACTGTTACAATACGCCTCTTTTAAACATCTTTTCTTGAGGATGCTTCACTGAAAAAACAAAAAAGTAAAAATTCTGTTATCATTTACTCACCTTGATGTCTTTTCAAATGTGTGTGACTTTCTTTTATCTGTGGAACACAAAAGAAGACATTTCGAAGAATGTTTTTGTTCATAGATTGAAAGTCCAAAATTAAGACATTCCTCCAAATATCTTCTTTTGTGGTCCACAGAAGAAAATAAGTCATGCGGGTTTGAAACAACGTGAAGGTGAGTAAATCAGTACAGAATTTTAATTTATGGGTAAACTATTTCTTTAAAATCAATATAATTGTTTGGTTTGGGTTTCAACTCTCACTACGCCACTTTCAACACTTGCAGTTTACAGCACTGTAATCACTTGCTGAGAGCCACTAACTTTTTTCTCAATGCCTCGCCACATTCTGGCACAGTCTAACATTACAAGTGGCAAACATAAAACTCATCTTGATTTCATTCTTGGTTCATTCTGTGCTCAGGAAAGAAAAATGTTTGCCGCTAGTGACGTTAGTGATACTTGCACACCAACCCCAGCTTATACAGTGAAACATTAACTTTTCCTTACCATGCCATTCAGCTTATGCTCATTCACATTTTGCATAGCAGCAGGTGACTTTTCCAGTTCATTCGATGTGGAAGCCTGATAAAAAGTGCAGTTTGCCCTGGAGCAACACTCCACGTATTTTATATAGGATTCATTTAACGACAGGACTGCAATGCTTATGAAAGAATGACGTGGCTGACATCATCCTTTAGGGGAGATAAATGTAGAAAAGTAACAGTAAACAGAACAGTAGAGCAGTGACTAGCAACATCAAGGTCATGGGTTTGATTTCCAGGGAATGCATGAAGTGATCATATGTCTGCTGTAAATGCAATGTAAGTTGCTTTGGATAAAACTGTCTGGCAAATGCATTCAAGCAAATATGGAAGAATTGTTTCTGTGAGAATGTTTATGTTTAACGTGTCATGTCTGCACCACTGACATCTCCAGTTTTTGAAATAACCGAATTAACTGAATTAAAGTAATAAGTAAATAATTTGAAATAACAGAATCGGGGGGATAAAATCAAAAACTTCTCCCCGTTTGCTATTATTTGAGCATACAGATAGTCCCACCACCAAACTCACAGTCCTGGTTGATATTATGTCCTTCTCATAACAAAAAGATCGAAATTTCATTTGATTCCAGTAGTGGTGCAGGAATGTACAAATTTCACCTATAAATAGTGCCACAAATTGCAAAGGCACGGAGAACCTAAAATTTAATGTAGAAACTTCATGCACAAAAAATATATGTTTTTCCTTCATTGAAAAATGCGCAACACACTAATGTTCACATGTTTGGGGTTAGTATGATTTTTTTAATAGAAATTAATACTTTTATTCAGCAAAGATGCATTAAATCGATCAAAAGTGACAGTAAAGACATTTATTGTATGTTAAAAAAGATTTCTAATTCAAATGCTGTTCTTTCAAACTTTCTGTTCATCAAAGAGTCTTGAAAAATGTATCACAGTTTCTACAAAAATATGAAGCAGCACAACTGTTTCAACATTTATAATAATAAGAAATGGCTCTTGAGCACCAAGTCAGCATATTAGAATGATTTCTGAAGGATCATGTGACAATGAGAGTAATGGCTGCTGAAAATTCAGCTTTGTCATCACAGGAATAAATAATATTTTAAAATATATTAAATTAGAAAACAGTTATTTTAAAATTGTAATAATATTTTACAATATTACTGTATTTAATGTTTTTACTGTATTTAATAAATGCAATGTTGGTGAGCAAAAGACGCTTCTCATAAAGAAACAAAAAAAATCTTACCAACCCCAAACTTATGAACATTAGTATATATTCCTGTAAATACCCAATAACGTCTGATTCCTCCTGACAGCACTGAAATGCTTCACTCAAAACACTCTGTTTTTGATGAAGCTCCAGGTTCAATGACCAGATATACAATCCAACTAGCCTACTAAGTGTACTTACTTACACTCAAAGACCCTGACCTCACAGCATGTTTGAGTCTGGACTTAACTCCAAATGCAAACAAGACAGCCTGGAGAGATGTGCCAGCGTCCTGCTGTCTCTAAAATGGACAATCATTCACCCTCACAGGACAACAAGGTAAATGTCAGTGATGTCAAGTTGATAGTGTGTCCAAACATCTGCTTGTACTCTACATAATGCTTTGACAGGTACATGAAGGAGCACTTGAGTATCTCAGACTGAACCTGCTCTGGATCACTCCTCCTCCAAGACGAGGGAACAACAAAGGCAAGTAATCCCGCTCATGTAAGCAAAAGAAGTGTTAAAAAACCAACAACATGCTGAGATCGACCAGGTTGCTTTTCACAGTGTCTGAATAAAGAAGGAAAGTTCTGGCAGTCTAAACTAGATCTTTGATAAAAAAACAACCCTTAAGTCCACTTGAAACCCTCTTCAGCAAGAGATAAGGTATAAAGAAAGACAGATGACTCTCGCCCTGAATTGTTCACATGAGTATCTGAGGTTAACTTGGGACTTTCCAAATGAAGAGCAGATCATAAAATGTAGCAGACAACTTTGAGTCCCTATGCAACTTTCCATGTCATCACAAGCTGGCCGATCTTTTCTAAAATGTCTGATTAATTTCACGGCCACGTGTGCTCCAGTTAATTCACTAACAGAGTCTCATAAAGCAGATGGATCTGTGTCCAGTTCCAGTCTAACCACATTCATATCGACAGTATGCATATTCTCATGTCTACGCCAAACAGCAGTATTTCTTCCACCAGGACTCAGAGAGCTTCCTCATTTTATCGGGCGTCCGCTTCTTCAGCCTTTTTTGCTGCTGGCTGTCCGAGTACTGGATGCTGGCCACTATAGCCGTGTCAAACACCTCCTTCAGGTTCTTCTGGGTGAGCGCTGAACACTCCATGTACGAGACAGCCTGCACTTCCTCAGCACACATGCAGGCCTCCTGGGGGTCCACCGGCCGCTCCTTGTACTGGGCCAGTTGGATGAGCACTTTGACGTCTTGCCGGAGGTCAGCCTGAGTGCCCACCAACAGTATCGGTGCCCTCGGGCAGTGCCGGTGGATCTCAGGCACCCACTTCTCCCTCACATTCTGGAAAGAGGAGGGACTTACCACACTGAAGCAGAGCAAGAAGACGTCAGCATTGGTGTAGCACAGCGGCCGGAGATTTTCAGGCTTTCTGATGAAAAGAAAGTTCAAAACAAAAGCATTTCTTTGATCAATTAAATGTGTCCTTACTGAATAAAAGTATCAATATAAAAAATCTTACTGACCCAAACTTTTGAACAGTAGTGTAAATAAAATATTTTTAAAAACGGCTCCAAACACCAATAAGCGGCCTTATCTTACAGTAACGGCACATTAATCTTCTAAACTAGCAACTTCCAGGTCATACTTATGATTCCATAATCTCTGAAATATCAGAATGCGCTGTGATGATAAAGTCCAGAACATGTAAAATGTAAGATCTGCTGTTTATTACTGCTGCATTCCATCTGTTTTACTCTTCCTTATGAGTCTCCAACTTGTTTTCTGGTGATACTCCAAAACTGCTTTCTTCTCATATTAGTCAAATGGACACATTGACAAACAATCCTGTTGTAAGCATGTTGTTACAAATGAATTTAGGCATCACATCATTATAATATGCAGCATGTAAAACAGATATTGAATTTGAAATTTGCTTAAGATTACATTTAATAGTTGTGATATTAAAATACTATTATTTTCAAAGATTAACTTTAAGTTAGTGTTAGTTGATGACAAATAAATGGACAAAAAGGGGAAATGAGTATGCACAAATTTATATATAAACAAAAAACATTTATATAACTCTCCAATCAATGTACTCTCTAACTCTCTATCTGTTTCTCTCTCCTTCTCTCCCTTCCTCCATTTCCACTGGCCTAAACAGGACTGATCCAAATCTCTCTTGGCTTCCCTCCCTTCACTGTCTCCCCTTAGCTTGCTAAACTCATCGAAAACACAGTGATCTCACATTTCCAGTGACTAACCCCAGCTGTACCCCGGCTGAAAGTAGGTCTCCCTTTCCCTTGGATCAAGCCCAATTCATCACAATTAGACTGCTTCCCATTTGTGATCCCCTAGAGCTGGTTACTTTCTTCACAAAGGAAGAAACACTGACTGACCTATAATAGGGTGCTCCCATAGGATGAAGCATATACACTTCCTTATGATGCCTGGACTGCAAACTTCAGCTGAACTTTACCAGAAAGCCTTATCATGAGTAAGCAAAACAACACTGAATCACTTTCTCTCTTATCTTACAGACAGGCAACCATATGACTAATTAGGACATGACTCACGGGTCTGTTTACAGTTAAGAGATGAGGGCTTTGACCAGCATGTGTTTGTGCATACAATATGTCATCCTTATACAGTGACATGATGAACTTGCACTGCCTTGAATGTGTTTGTGTGAGGTGGTTTGTTTGGGTCTGGTGGTGCTGAGTGGGCTTACTGGACTGACCTGACCGGCTGTGTCACAAAGCTGAAGTTTCACAGGCTTGCCATCCACAGCTACAACCGCTGCAGAGGAGAAGAGAATCAATTTGACATTTTATCCCTTT
>JAFVLL020041479.1:0-36870 GCA_021397915.2 Tor tambroides | reverse complement strand
ATTATTATTATTATTATATATTTTTAATGTAGAGTCCAAAAGTTTTCCATTTGGCTTTTTCTGATTTAATTTCAATTCATTACAGCTTTATCACCGTAACAATTTGAGTTTGAAGCTGTATTGATTTGCGCGCTATTTAACGTATTTACTTTAATGAAATTTAATTGATTCTGTAATTCTGTTTTATTAAGGAAGGCATATCTTTTGTGTTCACATGTTAATGACCAAAGCATTGCAGTCATTCTTTGTCTTGGTTCATGATAGATCCAGTCGGTCAGATGTTAGTGAGGTCATCATGTATCTAGGGCATGTGAAAGTGGATACTTTGATTGTAAAGGACTCTAATTTCTGTCCTCTTGCATGCATTGCACTTTTTCGCTTTCATTCTCTCTCTCTCTCTCTCCATCTATCTATATCCCCCCACAGCCCAGGTGGGTTTGACTGTTCATTAGCACCCTGTGAAGAGGAACAGATGCAGATAGAAACACCTTCACACAAAACATGCAGACTGACATCAGTAGCAGAGCACACAATTAAAGTTTCAAGACACTGAATATCCCTAGGATTTAGATCACAATTAGAAGACATTTCTGTTAGTGTCTTTTTTTCTTTCTCTCACTCTTTGTTTGAGCTCTCAGAGTTCTGTGATTAATCCAGGTGTAGTTCATAAGAAAAGTCAACCCATGTATGATATTCCTTCATACATGAAACACATAAGGAGATATTATGGCGGATGTTCATGCTGCTCTTTTCCAAACAATGAACGTGAACTAAAAAGTTAATATGAATTTTGTGCTATAATACTATTTTTTACAGTTGACATTTTTTATACAAGTCTAATACTGTCAGGGTTCTGTCGTGTGTGTCATGTGTTCCTGCCTCTTGTGTCCATATTTGGTTTATTTCCTATCCTTGTTTCATGTGATTATTAGTTAAGTGTTGTCCAGCTGTGTTTGTAATTAGCGTGTGTCTATTAGTTCATGCCCGTTCAGTTTTGTGTTGTCTGGTCTACTCGTTACTCCCCGGTGTTCCTGTGTCTGCCTTGTCTTGCCCTGATGTCTCAAAGACTATTATTTGAGTTACGTACTCATCAGCGTGTTCCTGTGTCCTCCCTCGTGTGTGCACCGTGACAAATATAAGTTCTGAAGCCACAAGAATGGCAATTTCACTTAAACTCATTATTCAGTCATTATTAATTATCTTGCCATTTAATGTGGATAATGATTTTCAGTCTGTTCTTCATCACACAGGTGAAGTATAGGTAGGCTATAGGTAATGCATTTATTTAAAATAGACAGTTTTACTTCTTGCAATTTAGTGCTTCAAATGTAGGCCTATGTAGGATGATTTCAATGTTCACACTGCCTTTTTTTCCATTTTGAAAGCATTCTTCAAAATATCTTCTGTTTTCAAAGGAAGGAAAAAGAAAATAAAAAAGAGGGGAAGAAAACAAAGGTAAAAAGAAGGGAAAGAATGGAAGAAAAGATAAAGAAGGGGAAGAAAAGAAACAAAGAGATTTAGAAGGACAGGGTGAGTAAATGACAGCATCTCCATTTCTGGGTGAACTGTCCCTTTAAGAGCTTTAGTGCTTTTGTATTGTCACTTTGGTAAGTTTTGTTAGATGCTCTGCTGTCAATGTGCATCAATATCTTGTAGTTAAATGTCAGTTGGTTTGGCATTTGAGAGAGAGCGCTATCTTTCGTGAAAAGGTGAAGAGAGGAGCGAGCCCTTCCTGTGGCCTCTGAACTCTGAGTCACGGCTCTTGCTGAGGTGTTCACAGGTGCGTCTGACACAGACGGGGTGTATCTGAAACAGACAGGCATAAAAAGCCAAGAGGCAAGGGGTCCTGCGGTCCATGAACCGAGAGACTGCAAGAAAGCGGACAGACTCAGATGAGATAAGCCTGAGCTACAGCCTTACACTCGCTACGGCTAACCTGGAAATGGCAGGGCTGGAGTGAGTCCTGAGAACTGTGTGTGTGTGTGTGTGTGTGTGTGTGTGTGTGTGTGTGTGTATGTAAATGCCAGTACAGCTCTTCTGAGGGAGCCCCACCTCACTGAACCACAGCGCATCTCTCTCGTTATCATCCTTTACACACCTGCTCACACAGACAATAGGGTGCTTATGGAAGAAACAAGAAGTGATCAAGCAAGGTCAGGAGAATCTCCATCCTAAGTGCGTTGGGCTCACCTGCTCTTTCATCTTTCTAAACAGTCAAACTGTGGTTTGTTTATTCCTTCAGTGTGTGTGTGTGCAATTGATAAACAGTCACTTCAGTATCTCTGTTCTTGATCTTTTTGGTTTTCAGCTTTCGGTAGTGCATCTGACCTCAGCGATTATGGTTGTGAACGTGCGTGTTTGTGCAGCCTGTGTCGATTATTTCAGAAAAGTGCTGTTGAAGACCTGAAACATATTCACTGCAGTCTGTGAGGGCCCATAAAGGACAAATAACAGATATAAATAAAGGGATAAAAAAAACAGATGTGAGTAAAAATAATATTTTCAATGCTTTGCTTTATCTCACATGTTTTGTGAAATGAACATTTTGAAAAGGAACACAACATTTTTGAGTTCTTTTTAAGGAAATGCAAATTTCTCAGTGAAACACAAAACTCTTGTGAGTGAGCGGTATACATTTCTCAGTGGAACCCAAAAGTTTGGAGTTCTTTACAAGCGAATGCAAAGTTTTTTCTGGGAAATGTAAAGATTTTGCAAGAGAACGCAACATTTCTTGGAGGAAAAACTTTTAAGAAAGCATTAAACTCAAAATATTTTTTTCCTCCCATCAGTTTTTTATCAGCTGTTTGGACTCTCATTCTGACGGCACCCATTCACTGCACTGACGTAATGTTAAGTTCCTCTTAATCTGTTCCCATTAAGAAACAAACTCATCTACATCTTGGATGGCCCGTGTGTGAGGAAATGTTTGGATGAGCTATTCCTTTAATCATATGACTGTGTGTCCACCAAAGGGTTTTTTAGCCAGATGAAAACACCAGGCACTCTGCTGAAAACACCTAGCTGTGAGAGCGCTTCTGCAGTTGCTATGATATGGAATATCTTCTGAAATAATATAGCAGATGCATCGCAAATAAAATGTTTCACCAAGCATTATTTTTCATAATAATATTGTGGTAGTCGGGGAATTCCAAATGTTAAAGACATGAATATTCAGAGACAAGCAATATTAACTAATCCATTGTTCTCAGTCAAAGTACAAGCAGGGTGTGACGGTCGGTGAGGTATTAGTCCCGCCCCTCCTCCACTGTGATTGGACGGCTGGGTAAAAAGTGACAGTGATCAGTGCTGCGTTTTACCCAAAGTTGAACATTCCACTGAGACAAAAAATGCATGCTCCTGGCGTTTTAAAAAATGTTTTCAACTTGCTACTCAAAACATCCTTTGGACCCTTTCTTGACCATGTGCAGGCCATTGCAAAAACTCACCCCCCCTTAGTTACTGTTGCTATGTCCAACATGCCGCTCTCACTCCACACATCATGTTCTCACGCAGTGAAAAATGCATCGCGGAGCAAAGAGGAAACTGACAACGTGCTGACAGACAAGACAGATCAGGTTACAAACAAGGTCTCAGCTTTCAAATTTTGTCATTTTTTTAAGAAATTCAAACAATCAATACCATTTTGTGACTCTTTAATGTGTCGTGACAGATGATCATCTCTTCCTCTTTACTAGTTATAGCACAAAATAAACATGAAAGAACATCAGAAGGTATCTTGTTTCAGCCGCTGAAAGACGTCAATGCACACAATTTTTCAAGTTCAATGATGTTAATCTACTCTCCTGTCTGGTTTGTTTGTCGGACAAAAATGGCAGATTCTGTGTTATAATTTGTCAGATCAACTGTCAATCAAACTCCCTGTGAAAGGTCAATTCAACAAAATTTCCTTTGCACTCTCAGAATAAGCATCCATCTCCTTCAAGAAAAATTACATCACAGTTTTCAGCTACCAAAACTAGATTTCATATGTCGTTGAGTTGTGAAATTGTCAAAGTGCAATTAATAATGCACATCAAGCACACGTGTTCACTTAATGGGTGCTATAGCAGGCATTAATGTAAACTGTTTTTAGGTTTAGGTTTGGCTAGTTAGCATAGAAAAACGACACTCTCCATTGACAGCCATCAAAAATTATTCAGTTTCATTATAGTAGATGGTTTTTTTTAAGCTTTTTGATTAGCCAGCATTGTCATTTTCCTGTGGGTCTAGAGTGAATAATTACATGGCATTTTTGGATCAGGTGATTGGCTTAAAAACGGCCAATGTCCATGATCAAGTGTGGCAGATTTCAGACTGCATACTCACTGGTTCTTGCACTAGCTAAGCATTTGCCATGACTGGGATGCAAACGTATATCTTTCTCCATATATTATGAACTGCTTTGTATTCTACAAAAAGTTTTCTATTTTCAGTGAGCAACTGTCATGGTGGAGTAAACGTTAAAAATGTTAAAGTTAGTTTAACTGTCCAAATGTTTAGCAAACTATCTAAATAATTACACATTCAGTAAGCACAGACATTTAAACCTCCTGGTGAGTACTGAAGTTTCTTACTATTTTACTGCCACAGTAACACACAGCAGTGGACTGGCCAAGCATTTGTATATGAATTTGCGCACTTGCATATTATTTTTTTTCAAGCCTAACATCTGATGTACACTGGTTTGTAGTTCTAAGTTCATCAGATACGAATTTAACAAATCTGTCAAATGCATTGCAACAGACGAAATCAGTGCAGTGTTCATGCATCTGTGCTTGTGTGCACATGTGTGTGTGTGTGTGTGTGTGTGTGTGTGTGTATGTGTGTGTGTGAGAGAGAGAGGTTATTGTATAAGTCTCAGAGGAATTCTGATAAGACTTTTGGAGCCAGACTGTAGACATTGTGCAGCAGACAAACCGATGACTGGGCAGATACTGAGGGGGATTGGTAATATCGTTCTCTCTCTCTTTCTCTCCCTCTGTTTCTTTCTCACTTTTAGTTCTTTTAAAATCAGACATCTCTTTAGAACTCAAGTCTTCTAAATCATGTAAAGGAGACTGGGGCAAGTTGTCACACTACACTTTTTACTCCAATAAATATTTTAACAGGGAGTGTTTACTTTTACATACACTTTCATATACATTTAAAAAGTTTGAGGGTTTTATTCAGTAAGGATGCATTAAATTGTTCAACACTGAAAAGAAAGACTTTTACATTGTTACAAATAAATAAATGCTGTTCCTCTGAATTTTATATTCATCAAAGAATCCTGATCAAAACTATCACGGCTTTCACTAACATATGAAGCAGCACAACTGTTTTCAGCATTGATAATAATAAGAAATGTTTCTTGAGCGGCAAATCAGCATATTAAAATGATCTCTGAAGGATCATGTGACACTGAAGCCTGGAGTAATGATGCTGGAAATTCAGCTTTGATCACAGGAATAAATTACACTTTACAAAATATTACAATAGAAAACAGTTATTTTAAATTGTAATAATATTTCAAAATAATAGGCCCACTATTTTTCAATGATACAGGTTATAAAACATTTAAGACAAAGTGAACAAGGTGTCTTAAACCAATATAAAACCACACACAGAGAACACATCTGTGTAATTCAACTTCTGACCTTATAATTTCTGAGATATAGCCCTGTGACAACTAGCCCCAGTCTCCCCTATCCTGAGTCTGTTTCAGCTTCTGCTCAGGCTATTATGATCTGAAACATGGCAGTTGGTTTCTAGCTAGTTATTATGTAGTTGACTAGTTCCACAACCAGTTTTATTGTCAAACTGGTCTATCAGTTACTGTTTCAAAACACAACTACCTGCTTAAAGTGCATTTTTCAGCACTATCACAAAGTGCTGCTTGCTTTTATAAACAAGCAGCAGATTGAAACGCTCACACCAGATGAGCAATTTAAGTAACAGTGCATTCAGTGAAGATGGTGAGGAAAACAATGATGATGTCAGCTAAGATGGTGTCAACAATTACAATAAGAGATGACGCTGAGGATGATCTAATGATGATAATAATCAGTCATATTTCATTTCAGCTCAGTAATTATTCACAGCCTCAGTTCCTCTTAAGTGTCTGTTTATAGAAGAACCACCCCGTTACTTCCCTGCTTATCCTGATTGCTATCAAACCAGCAGGAATTTAACCCGCAGATCTACACACCATAGCTGACAGTGTGGAAAGAGAAGATTGATTATAGACGTTGCCCTGAGGTAATGAACGCAGTACCACAAATGCCCACTTAAAAGAGATCGTTCACCTAAAAGTGATAATTTTATCATCATTTGTTCATCTCATGTTATTTCAAACCCGTATGACTTTGCATTGTGCATCAAACACATACAGAGATTTTGCACTGCTTTTCCCCCATACAATAAAAAGGTGACAGACTGATTTTGGGGTGAACTATACACATAGTTGTGTTCAAGTGAACCAGCTAAGCTGGATTTTCTAACAGGGCAGATAATTTAAAGGGATAGTTCACCCAAAAATGAAAATTTGATGTTTATCTGCTTACCTCAAGAGCATCCAAGATGTAGGTGACTTTGTTTCTTCAGTAGAACACAAAAGAAGATTTTTAACTCAAACAGTTGCAGTCTATCAGTCATTTAATGGCAGTCAATGGGACCCATGGCTTTGAGAAAAAAAAACATACACAGACAAAACCAAATTATATCCTTGAGGCTCGTGATGATACATTGAGGTCTAAAGACACGAAACAATCAGTCTGTGCATGACGCGTAGTCTTCTTACTTTACAGCAGATCGCAGACTTATAAGTGCATTATCGCCACCTATCTCTCAAATGGACCATTGACACTCTATCTTCAATCTCAATTAGGAGTGCCAATGGTCCATTTGAGAGATAGGTGGCGATAATGCACTTATAAGTCTGCGATCCGCCATAAAGCAAGAAGAAGAAGACGCCGTCACGTGCCGCCTGTTGTGAACGCGCTCAGGACAGTTGGACAGTGCGGTCGATCAGAGGTAAAAAACCAACATAAATACTGTTCAATTTCTTGCGCAGACCAATCATTTCGTGTCTTTAGACCTCAATGTATCGTCACGAGCCACAGGGTTTAATTTGGTTTTGTCTGTGTATGTTTTTTTTTTCTCTCAAAGCCGTGGGTCCCATTGACTGCCATTATATGACTGACAGACTGCAACGGTTTGAGTTAAAAATCTTCGTTTGTGTTCTACTGAAGAAACAAAGTCACCTACATCTTGGATGCCCTTGGGGTGAGCAGATAAACATCAACTTTTCATTTTTGGGTGAACTATCCCTTTAACTGCGGTTGTCCATCCTCAGTGTTAATGTTATTAGCTATTTTTGTAAATTTAGTCGTAGTCCTGTGTCAAATGTCCTTTTTAGTTTTTATCATTTTTAAGTGGTTTCACTTATATCAGCTAAAAACATTAAACTTTTTATGCATTTTGGCTGCTCATTTACACAACAACAGTGTTTTGGGAGCCTGATAAAAAAATTTTGAATATGGGTTTCAAAGTGCACTTTTTTTCACATACATATCGTTTTGACAACATTATCGCCTGTACGCAAAACTTTTCAATAAACGCAAAGGAAAAACTTTCCTTGTTGTCGTGTAAACGCACCCTCAGTCAGCCTATCCTGTTTTTTTTGTTTGTTTAGTCAAGTTTAAGTTTTACTGAAAGTCTGGGATTTTTAGTCTAGTTTTAATCAGTGAAAATTTGCCATGTTTTACACAGTTATATTACGCAAAATGCTAATTGTGATTACTGATCATGTATTATTGCATTATTGCACATTTATAAGCACAAATCAATGTCAACTCATATGGTTTATTATAATCTATTTTCCTGATTATTACATCACCATAAATATAAACACTCTCTACATTATGAAAACTGGTAAAACTCAAAAGGTTCTCTAAAAAGATAATGGAGTTAATTCCAATTATGTTGATGTATTTCTATTAAAACAACAACAAAAAAACTTTGTATTGTCACACAGGGATTGCATAAGTGCTTTCAACAAACACAATCACAAATTAAAATAAACAGAAGCAAAATAAACATCCGATTGAACAGATAATTTCCATAATTTCTGTCTTTTAAAGCTGCAGTTGATAGAGTTTAATACAATGGTCATGTGAAAGGACCTTACTTGGGTTTAAATCACAAGAAATATATAAACTGATCAAATATTGCATCTGCCAAGTGCAAAAACAGTGTGAGTCACATTGCAACTTCCAAACACACCTGTCTGTAAATTATTATGACTGCAGTGCTTTGAATTTAAATCATGCTAATTAAAGTGCCTAGAAAATGTAAAGAGTCAGTTATAGAAAAAAAAACTGACTTGACTAATTGATTAGTGGGTTGTTGTGCAACTAGTTGACCATCAGGATATATTCTCAAAACCTGATTTTATTTATTTATTTTTCTTTTTCTGCTTGATCCAGCTATAATAATCTGAATCTGGCTGATTCCTTCATGAATTAAAGTTCAGTTTCTTACCTCAGTGATCTGGACTGGAGTTTCTGAGTTAATAACTCAAGATTATCAGTGATTAATGACCTAAAATTTTGTCTATTCCCCACACAAAGCTATCGTATGACTTAAGAACACAAACTGTATGTGTGTGTGTTTTTTATTTAAACTTTTTAAAGCATAATGTCTGTGGTTGAACTGATTCACATGATGAAACAAATTCTGTTTTCACAGAAAAAAATAGCATAATTAATGACAGAATTTTCATTTTCAATTTTCATTTTTTTTGGGAATCTATTTCTTCAAAAAACTATCTGGTCACACTGCTTTGTTAACTGTCTAATAACATTCAACTAATTCAAAGTGATCTCTCTAAAACAGGAGTGAACAGATGAAAGTGCAGAGGACAAGGAGGTGAGAAAGGGAATAAGGGTGAACGAGTAAAAGGTTGGTGTAGATGACGGCAAGTTGGGGGCTTTGTTTATAACCGAGATGAAGTGGACCATCACAAAAGGAGTCAAGCAGAGGCTGGAGGAGTGATAGAAAGACTGATTAGAGGAGAGAAAAACAGCGAGAATGAGGACAAAGAGCCACAGTTACATTCCTATACTGAGCTTAGACTAATACAAAAATCCTGAAGAAGTCTGTGTTGTCTGTGTACTGAAACATATCTCACTGTTTGCATAGCAACGAGTCTGAGCATAACTTCAATATCAGTCCATTTGAGGCCAGGACAATCTGTTGGGGATAAAAAAAGAGAACTGAAACAACGCTATCGGTGCCGCCATCTCAATAACATGTGCTACACTTTGCACTGAGTGATGCTATGAGTGATGCAGGAGATGAGAAGTTGGCAAGGTGATGAAACAACAAACAAAACTAACATGACTACAATCTACAGTCACCAAACAGAAGCACCACCGATC
Organism: Tor tambroides; assembly: GCA_021397915.2. Lineage (NCBI taxonomy): Eukaryota > Metazoa > Chordata > Actinopteri > Cypriniformes > Cyprinidae > Tor > Tor tambroides. The sequence continues at coordinate 27,451 of JAFVLL020041479.1, read as the reverse complement.
ATAACTGAGAGAGGCTGAACTTCTCTGTGATAAATTATATTTACCATGAAACCTGATTTAAACAGTATAGAAAACTAATTTCTTCATTAGTAAATTGTGGTTCTGTTCACTCACAATTCAGTAACACTCACAATTCAGTAATAAACCGATTTAGTAGGAGTTGCACTGAACTTTTACATTAAATCAAGAAGCTGGCTTTTTTTTTTTTTGAATATTTAATATTTGCTGTTAACTTATACGTCACACAATACAGGACAAAACAAGACAGAAATTAAAAAATAAAATAAATCCACACAATGAGACGACACAGGGTGATAAAGAAATATTATACCAAAAAATAAAAATTCATTGCCATTTCTATATATTGTAATATCTCAGTCAGAGCAAATTTTCATCTGGTCTGTTGGTGTATTTTCCATATAAACAAGGAAAGATTGCCAAACTCTCTTTTCAAACAAAATGTAACCAGTGTGTTAGCTTTTCTAAAGGTATACAATTATTAACCTCAGATAATTACAAACTTATTGGAATAACCGTATCAGATTTCCACTTTATTGCAATACACTTCTAGGCAATCAGTAATTAAATTAAATTTCTATAAGCTTTATTCTGATGGCTTTGCTTGAGGTTGGAGTTGGTAAAGTTACCCATCAAACATATCTCTGTGTCTACTGGAGAGGAGATTCCATGTATAGCAGATATAATATACAGCTCTTTTTTTTTTTTTTTGCCAGAACACATAAACTAAAGAACAGGACCATGTGGAGTGTAAAAAGGTTTCCTTGTCTGTACCACATCTGAAGAGGTGATAATTTTTTATTAAACTTATGGAGTCTAATTAAACTGAATCAGTCTATATCAAGATTCCGTCCTTGCATAGTTTTCCAGACTGAAGCTGCCATTTTCAATGTTGCCAGTAAAGGAGCATTAAAGATAGTGTAGTCACATTTATTGTTGCTTAGCGAAATTTTGTGGGCAAAATTCAGTCATTTCAATTGAAATTGAAATTTCCAATAGCACACACACACACACACACACATACATTTACAGTACATATATATATATATATATATATATATATATATATATATAGTGCCCTCCATAAGTATTGTTACAGTAAAGACAAAATTGCTCTGTTGGCTGTAGAGTCAAGACATTTGCAAATATGATTAAAAGATGAATATGAGACAAAACTACAGAATGTCACATTTTATTATTAGCCGTTTCAACACATACATGTTTTACCAAATAAAAAGAACAGCACTTTTAGAGTTCATCTCACTCATTGATGTGAGCATAAGCACCAGATTCATTGGGAAGTGCTTCATATTGCATCAGGACAATGACCCAAAACACCCTGCCAGTTCAGTCAAGGAATTTATAAGGGCAAAGAAATGGAAAGTCTTAGATTGCCCAAGTCAATCTCCAGATTTAAATCCGATTAAACATGAATTTCATCAGCTGAAGAGGAGAGTAAAGGCAGAAACTCCCCAAAACAAGCAACAATTGAAATTGGCTGCATTAAAGGCTGGGAAAAGTATTCAAAGGATGAGACCAAGAGTCTGGTGATGTCTATGGGTCACAGACTCACTGCTGTGATTTTGCACAAGGGATCTGCAACTAAATAATAGCTTTTAATCTTTTATATCTGCCTTATGTTCAACTGTCCCAATACACCGTCCAAATTCATTCTGCTACTTTCATCATACATAAGTCATCAGTAAAGTTGAGAGGGCAGCCATGCATGCCCATGCCATGACACCACCTCCACTATGCTTTGCAGATGAGACTGTATGCTTGGGATCATTTGCAGTTCCCTTTTTTTCTCCACATTTTTGCTTTCCCGTTACTTAGATAAAGGTTCATCTTTGTCTCATCAGTCCATAAACACAGTTCCAAAACTCTTCTGGCTCACCTTTGTGCTTTTTTGCAACTCTAATCTTGCCTTTCTATTTTTGGTGCTGGTCAGAGGTTTGCATCTTGCTATGTAGCATCTGTTATTCTGTGTCAAAGTCTCCTGAGGACAGTAGATTGTCAGAGCATCACCTCAGCTTTCTGGAAGTTGTTGGTGATTTTACAGACACGTCTTTTATGGTTCATTTTCACATGATTTGTCTGTCATCAACTACTGTTGTTTTCTCAGCCGATCAGGTAGTTGTTGGTCGCTGGTGTCGCTGGTGGTTTCCAAACTCTTGATTTCTTCATGCCCTTTGTTTTTGCTATAGCGCTAATTGACTTCCTCTTTTCTTTTAGCATGCAAATTGCTTGCTTTTCTCTCGACGTCAGCTCCCTCATCTTCATCCTGGTTTGTGTGTGTTATCATCGAATGCAAGATTCAGAATACAGAAGTAATGGATATAACTGATACGACGCATTCCCTGCTTTTAATATCTGAAGAATTAATGCAACAGGACACAGCTGATCACTCAGAAAGGCCTGTGAGGCAACTGTTCCAATACTTATGCTAACATCAGATAGAGGGATGAAACTCTACAAGTGCTGAACTTCTTAGCTGGTAATTATTTATTCATTATAAATGAAAAATATTCATTATAAATAAAAATAATTCACTTCATTATTTTTTGTAACTTATTTCAAAAAGTGAAACTTTCATATATTCTAGATTCATTACATGTAAAGTAAAACATTTCAAAAGTTTTTTTTGTTTTAATTTTGATGATTAGAGCTCATGAAAGTCAAAAATCCAGTATCTCAAAATATTAGAATATTTACATTTGAGTTTCATTAAATGACCATCCCTCCAGTATAAACTCCGGGTATCTCTTTTTCTTTGAAACCACAATAATGGGGAAGACTGCTGACTTGGCAATGGTCCAGAAGACAATCATTGACACCCTCCACAAAGAGGGTAAGTCACAGAAGGTCATTACTGAAAGGTGTGGCTGTTCACAGAGTGCTATATCAAAGCATATTAAATGCAAAGTTGACCGGAAGGAAGAAATTGGGTAGGAAAAGCTGTTCAAGCAACAGGGATGACCGCAAGCTTGAGAATACTGTCAAGCAAAGCTGATTCAAACACTTGGGAGAACTTCATAAGGAGTGGACTGAAGCTGAAGTCAGTGCATCAAGAGTCACCACACTCAGACGTCTTCAGGAAAAGGGCTACCAAGCCACTTCCGAAATAGAAACAACGTCAGAAGCATCTTACCTGGGCTAAGGAGAAAAAGAACTGGACTGTTACTCAGTGTTCCAAGGTGCTCTTTTCAGATAAAAGTAAATTTTGCGTTTAATTTGGAAATCAAGGTCTGGAGGCTGGAGGAAGAGTGGAGAGGCACAGAATCCAAGCTGCTTGAAGTCCAGTGTGAAGTTTCTGAAGTTAGTGATGATTTGGGGTGCCGTGACGTCTGCTGGTGTTTGATCCATTGTGTTTTATCAAGTCCAAAGTCAATGTAGCCGTCTACCAGGAGATTTTGGAGAACTTTATGCTTCCATCTGCTGACAAGCTTTATGGAGATGCTGATTTCCTTTTCCAGCAGGACTTTAGCACCTGCCCACAGTGCCAAAACCACTTCCAAGTGCTTTGCTGACCATGATATTACTGTGCTTGATTGAACCCCATATGGAATCCCATATGGAATGGGATATTTTCAAGAGAAAGATGAGAAACAGTTGATTCAACAATCCAGACGAGCTGAAGGCTCAATAGTGCCTCAGCAGTGCCATCGGCTGATCGCTTCCATGCCACACCTCACTGATGCTGGAGTTTGTGCAAGATGAAGTTGTTTGCTAGCATGGCATTGAAAATTTGCTAAAAACGTATAATATTGAGTTAATTCATTTAAAAACACGAACCAACACATTCTCACTGTTCAAAAGTTTGCCCATTTCTTCGGGAATTTAAATATAGGTGGTTTTTAAACCCAGAGGCAGCACTATGTTGTGGCAACATGATGGCGGATGCATTGATGTGTCAGAAGTTGTTGAACGTGGATCTGCATATACATATCTATGATTCTGGCAGTGTCATCCAATTTTGTACAACACAACACTTGAAATCATTCATTAAAATTCTGTTTAGAAAGCAGATATTTAGTGTTGGTTCATACGCTAGCCAGCTTTGGATGCCTATTTTATTATTATTTCTATATTTAATTCTGTCACATTGCTTTTTTTGGCAGCAAAATTTAGTCAAGCAATTGCAAATGTGACCGCACCTTTAACCTTTCATTTATTCGCCATAGTGGAATGAATGAATGAATGAATGTCCACACAGGATAACAACCAGGATGAAAAGGGTTTCCAGTGTTTATCAACTTTAATTATTATTTAATAATTATGAATTCATTAGTTCAGACTTAATTACTCATAATCTCCCATTCTACAGAAATAGTGTTTTATAATAAAATGGAAAAATATGGCATATTCTCTCCTCGATCCCACACTTTTGATTGGAATACACTGAAATCACAAACAGTCTAGCTGCGGAAACCTTTATATTTCACAGCATTTAAATTTCAAATTGTATCTGGAAATTCAGAACTAAAATTTTAGAATCCTAAAATATAAAATAATCTTGCTATAGTAAAAGGGATTGATGCTTGTCTTATATGAAGAACCACTGTTTAGATGCGTGAACTGAAGTGTTTTAGTGTTTCTAATACTTGAAAAATAAATTAAATTGCATGCTTATGTGCATATGTGAGTGTTTCTGAGAATTAGGGAGAGAGAGAGAAATAAATTCATACCAATTGAATCTATGGCAGATGTTAGACTGGCACACACACACACACACACACACACACACACACACACAATACCACCCAGTTTGTGTTTCTAAAGCTGAATTCACACATAATCCCAAATTTCCTGCAACATTCCAGCATGATTTCCATTCTCTCTGTGAGGCAATCTGTCTACCCTCCCTAACTAACTACACTACACAACTGTGCTTCCCATCTTAGCAGCATCTTAGCCTTATTCTCCAATCTCTGGAACATTCTTTTGGTTTATTTAAGCTGTAACAAACAAACTAGTCCACACAAGTAATATAGCATACACCCAATCCCAAAACGCAGAGGTTTACATTCCTCATAGTGTAAGCACGGATGTTTAGAGATCAAACTGAATTAAGGGAATTATGGAAGCTCAGGGAGGATCTTACATTCCTACATGACTTATAAGAACCAGGATAGGCCAATAAAATATCTTGAACTCCATCGTGTGAAACACTTTGGTGTTGTGTGAATCACACCCTGAGATCAGGTTGTGTTGCGTGCCTTGTTCTCTTGTCTGCTGTGTTTTTGTGCTCCAGCCCTCTGGCCGAGAATGTGGGCCTCTCCTCCATTGTTGCCCTACTGTGAGCGCCACTTTTCCAGCCTCCCATCTGGGCTCTGGGGGTGGGGATGCTTTTTTGAAGCTGTGGGGAGGTTTTTTTGTAACGGCTTTAATTGTGTAGGTGAGGCCGTTCTTAAAGCGCAGCAGCTAATTGGCTGTAAATGAGTCCATCTGCTTTGATTTGGAGTTGCAGTGAGTCTGCAGTTCTCATGGTCTTTCATTCTTTCCAGTCTCTATATCCACACTTAGCTCTTCCTGCCAAATCGGCATGGGCATTAGAGTCTATATGAAATCAAAATCTACCCTATTTACCATCAGAATGCAAAACAATACAAAGAATGTAATTTACAAGGAAAAAAATGTTTGTAACATTAATAGAATTTAACGAAATGAGCTATTGCATTGGATGAACTAATAGCCAAATAGTTATTTTGTCATTGTTTTAGCAAAGTCACATTTGGTTTGACTTCACCATCCAGTTAATTTTTTCTCTTTGAAATTCAAGTTTCACTCTGAAATATACGTCGCAAACACCACTTCACGTTGACTTTAGGCTCACTATATTTTTAAAGACATTGTCACATCAAGTTTATGGTTTCTGTTCAAGGATTCATTTTGATTTTCATTTCATTCTAGTTCCTCTGTTCTAGGTTTTGTGTTTAGTTCCTGTTACATAGGCTGTGTTCAAAATTGCCCCTAAATCCTCATTCGCTATTCCCTTCATTAGTCCACTAATATAGTCCAATTCAGAAACTGAGTGTGCTAGATGTGCTACCGCTTTTTACATAGTGCTTACTGTTTAATAATCATTAGAAAACTAGGTCATATGACGATGCTAAAAATAACATTATTTTGTGTATTTGGTGTAATGCAATGTTTATGTGGTTTAAGGTTCAAAAAACACATTATTTTCCACATGCCGTACATTATTGTTGCTCTTCATTGCCTCGCCTTTCTGAAACTTGTTGATTTTTACAAAGCTCATTGTTCTGAAAAGTGAGGTCTGATTGGCCAGCTATCCAGTGTGTTGTGATTGGCCGAATACTTAAAGCCACTTACCGTATTTGGAAACACACAGCGTCTCCACAGTGAGAATAAAAGTTACGCCTTCTTTCTTTGCGTAAACATTTGGGCGGTGTTATGCAAATCTTCCAACACAGTGACGTAGACATGGGGGCGTGTTTGAATGAGGCATTTTATGAAGGCGTTGACAAGTCTAAACTATTATAAAGAATATCACTTTGGGTTTGAGACTAGTTTTTGCAACTTTACAGATCTTATCTCTGCACAAACAGCTTGTAACACTCCAAAGACAAAGGAAAACTTGAAATTGCATCATATGACCCCTTTAAACTATTTAATAATTATTTAAAAAGAAATGTGCAACTGTATGATTATGCTGTACCCACATTGGACAATGGGTGGATTGATGATTTAGTTGCTCTGGCGAGACGTGGAAATTCATTCGGCATGACCCTCACAGTGCATTATGGGTATTCTCTAGCCACTGAGTGTACATCAGTTGTATACTTGTTATTACAGTGCATTATGGGATTGAGTGAGTGTGCTCAATAATGTTCCAATGCATTGGAAACAAATGGGAAACCAATTTCAACTACTAGAAATGCTTGGAACTGCAAACAAAATCTTACTGAAATCCCATTTTATCATCCTCAAATTTGGAACACAGCCACAAAAGATTTATTGCTTTAATTTTCTCTCAGTTTTAAAGTAAAACATGTCTTGGAAAATATATGTTTCATATAAAGTGTGGGTTTTTTGTGCATTTTTCACAACAATAAATAATATATTTCTATAACTTTTTTTTGTTGTTGTTGCAAACATTAGATACTAATTGACAATAAATGTCATAGTACTATAGGACTTTAAAGAATCAGACAGCAGCTGGTATCTATTGCGCTATATTGTGGTCTTCAAACCATGTTTAAATTATTTCAAACTTACAACCTACAACTACACAAATAACCCCACTGTGCTTTGAGATAGTGATGAAAAAGAAACTAATTACACAAAATAAATTAAAAATGTACCTCAAAATAATTTTGCTGGCTTTAAAACCTGAGTCACATTTGAAGCTGTTATATATAACATTGCACCAAGTTTCTGTAAACCATTAAAATAGTAAAAAGCTTACAGTACAGAAATTGCTCATTGGGATTACTGTAATTAATAAATGTATTCAACTGTTGTCTTTTAGGATTATATGACAGATTTTCAAGTGGAAATCTTAATGGAGTCATCATTGCTGGCTGTAAGACTGAGTGATATTCAGTTTGCTGTCATCTTATCACCATCTAACAACCAGTGTGAGTTTCCTGTTTGCCTCTTTAGTTCTTATCACTCCATCATGTTAACAACAGACAGCTAGTGCAGCTTCTGTTTCACATGTGAAACAGGTTGAGAGTTGGGTTTGGCCTAAGCACGCAATACCCGAAGATCCGTTAGCATACCCACTCATCTCATTCAGCAAGGTACTTGCTCACTACTGGGGCAGGATTCTCCTTGGAAGTACATGATTAGCTCACAAGAGATAACTTAATGACATTATCATACTTTGACAACAATATATGGAAAGAATTTACAAAGGAAGGGTGAAATACTGTGTCAATGTGATGCCAACCATGCCTAGAAATGTATGTGCTGATCATGTGATGTGTGGGCTAACTGAGAGCACACACTTATTGTGTACTGCTGTCTATTAAAAATAAAGCAGCATGAAGCCCACTGGCATGCGTTTGTAGGAGTTAACAGCTTTAAGAGCTGATTATTAAATAACCTCTTCTCACAGAAGCACTCAGAATCACTAATGGGGTTCATCATTAGTTGAACATGTACTAATTCTGGTGTATTTTCTACAATAAGCATTATTATATTTCTAAACCCCTGACCTTTAGTTAGAATTTATCCAGCCGATATGAATGATGCCTTAAATTGTGGAAATTGTTGAGGTGAGATGTGCTTTTACTAGAGACCTGAAGTTGGGCTCTTTTGACTCTTTGGACCAAGAAAGCACCCAGAACACCCTAGCATTGTGTTTCATGAACAAACACCACTTTCAATTTTCAAAAAATGTACCATCTATTTGGGTGTTTACAATGTCAAATTTGTTGTATTAGTCAGTGTGAAGCATGCAACTTTTTTGTCTTACATTCCTTAGCAATTCCACATAATCAAGTGGCAAGAAACTTGTGCAAGCAAATGATTCTTCTAGAAATGTCTCAAGGTTCTGTAAAACCTGGTGCCATAATAAAATAAAGTGTTTGGAGATCAATAAAAGCTTTTTCCACCTAAGGATCCCCGATTTCCCCTTAACTACCCAAACTGCCTGTCCTGCTGGGCCCACAGATACAAAGGTACAGCATCAATACCTGCAATCTACCACGGCAGGCTCTTTGTGTGTGTGTGGCAGCAGAGCATGAGTGTGTTATCCTGCAAGCAGACAATAATTGGGATGCCACTAGTTTGCATCAATTCCGTGCAGTAGGGGACAAGACAGAGGACCATTTAATGTGCTTCAGAATAATCAAAGAGAAAAGCTTGTTCTTTGTTTTGGCCGGTGTACGTGAGTGAATGGCACAGAGAGATAGTTGGCGACCAAGAAAGAGCCCTGTCTTTTCATGCTTGGAGGGGATCGGACCATAAGGTGCGATCGGCATTTTAAATGATTGGAAGATTCAGTGTAATTTCTTCCATTCAGCGGCCTGGCTTCACACTGCGAGAGTAATGGAGGCCTGAGAGAGCGTCTGGATGACCGCTACCGTCCTGCTGCTATGGTGAAGAGGAGAGGGACGCTGGGTAATCGCACACACCAATCCTCTGTTAGCTGTCCTGCAGTCACCTTCAACTCACTGTCAACACCAGAGTGAAAAAGGAAGGATCCAGTTTTACAGAAGTTTTACATTTGCAAATCTACACTGAATAGTGATGGTCTTCTGACAAATATTCACACTGTGTCTGAAAGCCTTGAAACGTAACTTTATTTTTGCTAAAATTATGCACTTTCAACAAACAGCATTTTCACTTTCAGATGATTGATTACATACAGTCTTCCAAGATACCATGATACGTGATGTGCTCAGGTGATGTAAATATTGTTAATTATTTCCTAACAAGGCCACATGTGAATGTCTGGGTAATTAGTTGGGGTACTTGGACTCAGAACTTGGACTCAGACTCGGACTGCAATTATGAATGAACTTGGACGGACTCGGGTGGACTCGCACTCAGACTGCAATTATGAATGTACTTGGATTTAGACAGATTCGGGTGGACTCGGACTGCAATTATGAATAAACTTGCACTCGGACAGATTCAGGCTGACTTGTACTAGGACTCAGACTGCAATTACGAATGAGCTTGGACTTGGACTGACTCAGGTTGACTTGAACTCGGACTCAGACTGTAATTATGAATGAACTTGCACTCGGACAGACTTAGGTAGACTTGAACTCGGACTCAGACTGCAATTACGAATGAGCTTGGACTCGGATGGACTCGGGTGGACTTGAACCCAGACTCAGACTGCAATTACAAATGAACTTGGACTTGGACTGACTCAGGCTGGCTTGAACTCAGACTTAGACTGCAATTATGAATGAACTTGGATTCTGGCGAACTTGAACTCAAGAAATGCAGGAGAAATGGGCAAGACTAAAGATCTGAGTGACTTTGACAAGGGCCAAATTGTTGCGGCCAGACAACTGTGTCAAAGCATCTCTGAAACAGTGAGGCTTGTACGGTGCTACTGGTCAGCATTTGTGAGAACCTAGCAACAGTGGTCCAAGGAGAGACAAACCACAAATTAGTGACTGCATGTAGGGCGTCCAAGGCTCATCGATTGTAAAAGGACTATGTGGTGACAATTTTAATGATGGGCCTGTGTAGGTGCAGACTGGTCAAAGTCTCCATGATGACCCCTGTCCACAGCCGAAAGCCCCTAGAATGGGCACATGAGCAACGGAACTGGATATTGGGGCAGTGAAAGAAGGTTGTCTGGTCTAATGAATCCTGTTTTCTTGGATGTAGTGGCAAAGGGATACCCTGTGGAAAAATGACAAGCTGGTTGAGGGACTGTGAAGCTCTGGACAATGTTCTGCTGGGGAACCCTGTTTCCGGCCATCCATGTGGACATCAATCTGACACACGCCACCTACATAAACCTCATTGCAGACCAGGTACACCCTTCATGGCAATGGAATTCCCTGATGGCATTAGTAGGATATTTCACCACACTGCACACACTGTTCAGGAATGGTTTAAAGAAACATAATGAAGAGTTCATTTTGTTGTCCTGATCGCCATATTCTTTCGATGTTAATCTGATTGAGCATCTGTGCTGGACCAACCAGTCCAATCCATGGTGGCTCAACCTCACAATTTAAGGACATGTAGGATCTGCTAATGTCTTGGTGTCAGATACCACAGGAAACCTTCAGTCCAGGACTCAGCAGGTCAGTGCTGTTGTGGCAGCACAAGGAGAACCAACAACATATTAGACAGGTGGTCATAACATTTTGGCTCACTGGTGTATGTTTGAAGTAGTCAAGTGTACATTCATTTTTACAAAGGGTTTCAAAGTAGCTTCTCAAAGACCAGTTTTAATGCCCTCCTACCATTGCTAGAGCTGTTCTTCTGTCAGGTGCTATGTGTGTTTCACAGATGTTTGGGCTGAAACAGTATTTAAACCTGTGCCTAGCCCTTATCCTACCTCCCCGTGTCGCTTCATCCTTTAAACATTCAATCTCTCTTTCATTCTCCTGCTTTTAATGTGTCAGTGGGAAGACTTAGCTATTGTTTGAGCTTAGTGCTGGAGACCTAGCGAGGCCATTAGCCTAGCAGCAAGTCTCAAACAGCTAAATTACCCTCTTTCTCTTCCCGTCTCATCTCTATTTTTAAAGTAATAACCCAGGGAAAATTTCCCCTCTTTTCTTCCGTTCGATGCCATCCTCCACTTTAAGGAAGGCAGGGAGCGATTCAGAGGGGAGAAAGATGAACTGTGAGAGGCAGGGGTTTAAAATAAGTGATAGGTGTATGGGGAGGAGGGAAATTGGAAGGCGCCCTTGGCACAATACAATAAAAACATCCTGTAATTTGCAGTGACTCCCTACTCTTCTCTCTATCAAATCAGACATGCTCAGAGGTGTACTCGCTCGTTCTTTTATACCTTCCTCTCTTTCCCTCCCTCTGTGTCACAAAAAAGATTATTGATGTCTTCTCACCCATTTCAGAAATCACAGTAAATGGAAAAAGGTTACACACAGTAAAACCATTATAGATGTGCAAGGAACTAAACAAAAAGGCTTGTCAAAGTTGTCTCAAAGAACGTTTTGGTGTTCATTTTTACAGACAATATGAAACAGTAGTGTCAAGGTTGTCATGTTTACTAAACTCACAGCTAAAACTAAGTAAAATGTGAAAAGCCTCATCTTCAATACAGTAATCTTCAATAACCTTACCAATAAATGGTGCATTAGGGTACTATGTACCCTTAAGGTATTACTATGAAACCTTTTGTGGTAAGGTCCAAAGTTGTCCCTTTATTGGTATAGCTCCAATGACCAGTTGTTGTAACCAAAAAGGTACAATTTTGGAAATTTTTTGAGTGACTTATTTTCCCAATTATCCTACTCCAATAGCTTCCGCAACTATTGGAATATCCCAGCATTTTTCCTTACTATTTATTTGGAAAAACTGGAAAGTCCACTCTTGCTATGTTAAAATGTATTTTAGACATTTTTGACTGTAATAATTAATTCTCATTCATGTCTTTTCAATATAACACACCAGTGATGGAGTGATAGTTTCTTACATCTGGATTTCTGCATTGATTACTTATAAAAGGTGGTATTATGTTTAACTCACAGTTATAGATAAACACAATCTGACCAATGAACACACTATATATAATTGTAATTGTGACATTTCCTGGAATTCTGAAGGAAAAAGTCAGAATTGTGAGATATAAACTCACAATTGCAAAAACTGTGAGATCAAGATTGTGAGATTATGAAAAATCGTTTTTTTTTTTTCTTTCATGGCAGGAAAAAAGATAGAACTGCAAGATATAAACTCAGAATTCTAAAAAAAATTCTGAGTAAACATCTCACAATTCCAGGCTTATATTTATATGCGAAGTTTATATTCAGTCAGATCCTGTGGTGTTTACATGGCAACTATTAATATAGGCCATTGCCCTATTCAGAATATTGGCATAATCTGGTTATAGAAAATATAAAGCATCCCAGTGTTGCTATGTAAAATACAATCTGTAATGAGAGGAAAATATGTTCTGCAGTCAGTGCGGTGAGCCAGAGACCATCTTATAAAGGACGGACATGCCAGTACGGTTGTGTCATTCAGTCCCAAAACTGAATTATCCTGATTTAGAGCAGAGAGAGTACTAACATGAGGTAAAACAATGAACGATATGAGCCCAATATGAGAGAAAGCTGATGACACAAGAGCTATGGGGAGCTAAGGTTTAAACGTGCAGCAGACCCACACACCTCCCAGACTGTCCCACACTTAGCAATGAGAGCAAGCAAAGGCTTTGATCTCTATCTTAGCTGCTCCAGGAAATGAGCTCCGTATTAAAATCCTACATGACACACGACCCCAGAGCTGAGCACAGCACGCTGTAAAAACAAAAACACAAATCCCTCGCGCGCACACACGGACACATCTGAGCACTCCGCACTCGACAGGAAATTAAAAACCTTTTAAAATTACCCATAAACCACAGAGGCTCCGAAATGAGAAAATAATCACCGATTATTCGCGGCGTTTAAAGTGGACCGGTGAAGAATTTGACGACGGCTCTCAATCTTTCGCGCTTGATAACTTCTTTTAATGGAGTTGTAGTGCACGCGCGCACTCTCGGTATTTTCCGAAACTGCATGCAAATAAATCTAAGCCCCTTTGCAAATCGAGGTCAATCATTTAAATACGGAGGGTAATCATTTTAATTAAAACACACAATGACAGATATAGTGCAGAAAGGAGCCTTCAGAACAGTGCAATGCATTAGGCTACATTTTAAAATTTCACAACACATTAACAATCCATTTGAAACGTTTAATAAATAGATAGATATTTTGTAATTCTCATATAAAGTTGTCTTTATCCCTTAAACGGTGCAGAATATCACATTGGGTTTCATACAGAATTATATAGCTACAGACTAGTACACTTGGAATCATTAAGTCTAGTCTTATTAAAATCATTTAGCCTACCTACCCTGTATGAAAATAGTAGCCTAAATAACTGAAAAGCTCCGTGGGTGATGTACATATTCAGAATATTATTCATTATATTCAATATTCATTCATTATCATAGTTTAAATGCATTCAGTGAATCATTCACACACATGGTAGCAACCAACCCATCTGATGTTGTTAGGCTATTTCTGACAAGAGAATGCAGTTAGATAAAGATATTGGACTGGTTTTGCAGGGCAGCCTATTTATAAGTATAACAATGCCCCCTAGTGCTCGGTAAATGTCTGGCTAGAGGAGTTTATTTTAGGGCTTTATGTTTCTTTTAAAACATCCAATCACACCATGCAATTCATCAATTGTTTTGATGGTAGGTATATGAGTACACCTTAGTGAGGATAGCGTAGCCGAATATTTATTTTTTGACAGGACTGTAAAACATCAATGGACTGCTGTTTAACAACATAGGGATTGTTCAGCTGGCGAAACGTCTTCCTAAAAAGACATTCAGTAGACAAAACGCTCATAAAATAGTTTTGAAAACTGTGAGATTTGATAATTATATGATCTAGGAGGACCTTTATACATTGCGCGCCACTGTCTATCCCCCACGGCCTCGTTTTCATTTGCATTAATTTCAATGTAACTAACATGATTAAGGTCTATAAACAAAGGTAGTTTCGTTAGATACAAAATATCAAAGCCAGTGGCAACTGCAAACAAATGCTGTGAACGTAACTTGATTTTGTTCATTTTAGTGGATGTATGAAGCCTGTCAATCTTAAAGGGTTTTCATGCTATATTTGTTTGAGGAAAATGCCACTTGCATTCATATTTTATGTAATGCAAAGACATTTAATCATTGTGTGCAGAACCTTTAACAATAAAATAAAATAAAATAAAAAATAAAAACAGTGACGTCAGAACACTAATTATTCATTGCTTACTATTTATTGCAGTTCGTAATTTTATGAACAGCTTATTATTCATTGCTGTTCATAATTAAAACAACAAAAACAACTAATTTCTATGAAATAATTTATGAATCATAACTGGCAAACTGGCTAGCAAGTGTGTCACCCACCATGGACATTGGTAGACTTTCACCCATAGAAACAGTTTTCGTCTCTCTCAAATATATAGCTCAATTACAATGCAAAGTATCCTGATATTACTCTGGAACTTCAAGTTATAGACAAACACAGCAGCTAGTGAAAGGTACAGCTGGTTATAGCCGCCTCTTGTCTGAACGCTTCTACATGTGGAGTATTTATAGCTGTAGTCATGCAGGACAGAGTCTGGTATCATTTCCCAAATGACTGAGCATGCAAACAGCTTCTGTATCTGTTACAGACAAGGGAACTAAATATAGTCTGAGCCGGACAACAACATGCACAAGTAAATCTCACAGACATCGGCTCAGTCTAGAGAATCTCCAGTTGTACATTGTACTTCTGTCAGCTGTTAACTGATCCTGATTGTTTGGTTGTGGCATGATTCACTTCTGCGCAAGAAGGGTGAGTCACCGGGCCTTCGCTGTGTTGTGTGAATTTGATATTTCCTTTCACTGGATTATTGTAATGCAATAATCTGGACATTTAAATGAGAGACGTATGCTTTTGAGTAATTTGATAGTTAACTTTTTTGCCAGGTTAACTGATTTCATTTCCTTGAATGCTGCTTAACACTGAGGTCAATGACAAATAAGAGTGTCCATGATAAAGAAAAGTGTCAAATCTTTTTTTAAAAATGTAAACACATGTGCCAAGTTCTTTCTATTCATGTTGGTTTTATATGTTTTTTTACAATGCATGTGCATATCTCATTATTTTCAAAAATGTTTTAAATGTACTTTTCGAGGTATAAAACATGACTATTCCTTTATTTTTACACCACCATATCACAACCTAAACAAACCCTGTCATATAAAGATCAGGTGATCTGATATTTTAAGAGACTAATCAACCTTTATCTGCATCCGTCCTGTGTGTGTGTGTTTAAATGATCAAACAGTTTGTTAAAAAAATAAGAAGAAATAATAATAAATGCCAATAAGGTCAAACTACTTTATGATGACGTTTTCAAGAATTTAATAAAAAAAAAAAAAATCAAGATGTATTTTAATACAGAAATTAAATATATCTTTGACCCAGAGAAATAAGGCAATGGTTCTCTCAACATTCTTAAAAATTAGGGTTCCAAAAAGCAGTTTTCGCAGCAATGCCATTAAAGAATAATTTTTGGTTTCCCAATGAATCTTTCAGTGAACAATTCTTAAAAGAACCATTTTTGTCTTAATTAAGGATGTTTTAATTATCTGAAAAACCATCTTCCACTATAAAGAACCTTTTGTGCAATGGAAATATTCAATAGAGGTTAAAGGTGCTTCATGAAACCATCAATGCCAATAAAGAGTATTTATTTTTAAGAGTGACCCATGCAGCTAGATCCCACTAGGGGGCCTCAGCAAACTTCAGGGGGCCCCAGTAAGTTAAATTTATGAACTGAAATTAATAGAATCTAATATGATCTAAATTGAAATGCCTAAAAAACACTTCAATCAAGATGTAAGCAAATATTGAATTACTTTGATACTAATTTAGCGCTACAAATGACACCAAAAGTGGAAAAGGTTGGTCAAAAAGGTACATTTACTCACAGACCAATGACCACCAACCGCACCTTGCAGATGGAATCATAAGATTGTGGAATCATCAGATCAGTCAGATGAATTTATCTCAGCAGACATGATGTGATACTATGATTGAATTCGAATGTGCCTCATTGCCAATGTCTTGGACAAAGGGGTGGGGGGTGGGGGGGCATTGACATCTTTTATTAACAGAAGTATCTTGAATCTTGAATTTTCTTTTTATTCCCAAGGACACTGGACCAGCAATCACCGAGTGCAGATTACCAATGACAGTTTATGTATGAACCATGGCATGGAATGTGACCTAAACATCTAAAATGAGTGGGTACTAAAGAGAGACAAAGTTTGGACATTGACACTGCCTGCCTATTGAAGGCAGATTGTTGTAATTTAAGGTCATGGGACTGTCAGATAAAGCTGTGATTGGCCGAGGCCTCAACAGTCCTGATCCATTGGTGCGTGAGGCCTACCTGATGGCATATGACTATATCAACTATGTGACGGCCAAACCAGAGGTCCCAGTGGGTCCAGCACCATCCCGTGCCACGGCCGCCCTGCGTCACGCTGGAGATGAGCTGCTCACTCGCTTCCCCATCTTCTTTCGCCGCTGGCCGCGTGTTTTCCAGGACGTGACGGACCGAACGGCCTGCTCGACCCTCGTTTCCATTCTGGATGAGCACTTTGCACCCACACGACGTAGAGACCTCGCCTGGAGCGCCGTGCTGTCCGTGTTTGTTCTCTCTGGACAGCTGGCACTGCACTGCCAGGAGAGGGGCATGTCTGATATCCTGCCCCAGATTCAGGAGTGCGTGGGCAGCTACGTAGAGAGGGTCATCTGCCCCGAGATCAGGGACAGAGGAGGATGGGTAAGTGTCAAGGGTCAAAGCAAGTCTCTTCACGTTAAGCTCAGGACCCATTTGGCTCCATTCTGAATCATTATGATGATTCATTATTGTCGCCAGATGCTAGCTGCATCAGGTGCTTCGAATACACTGGAGTGAAATCTGGACTTGCAAGATGTTTCAAGAAGTTTTCTGCAGAACTGGAACTGCACATTTAAATGTTTTGGAACATTAGACTGTGCTATTATTGTAATGCGCTGTAGCAAGTATATTTTGTTGCAAAATAAGCACATAAAATGCACAAAGTAAAAAAGACATTGTGGTTACTGCCATGATTTGAGCAATTTATGTTACCACTCTATAATTCGAAATCTTCACGGGACATATTTTTTCATACTTATTATTCTATTTTTTTAATTGCCAGTATCATATATTCTGAGTAGGCTACCTGAAAATGTCTAAATTAGAAGATATTTAGTGTTGCAGTAAACTAACACCTTTTTATCGTGCTTATTTTTAGCGTAAGAACGGACGAGGCTTCCAGTTATTTTAGTTTTTTCCCTCAGTTATTTTAACTGTACAAAAACAGTAGCTACTTTATATGCTGCTTAATATTGCAAACTTTGTCATCATATCATTTAAATTCATTATTGCAATCAAATACTCTGGTTTGTAACGCATAAAGTTTTACCGTTCAGTGCACAAGTTATTCTAGTTATTTACTGGCGATTAATCAATCGGAAGTGTCGCAAATTCACAGGAAATAGCTTACATTTTGTTGAAAAATGAGGTGGACACTTATATTAATAATTATTTTATTACTATCTAATGTTGTGTATTGCTCTCAGTCAGGTTTTATCAGTCGTTTTGGCGAGAAGCAGAATCTTGAAGACCAGGTGATGAAGGTGTGCTGCTGGTCTCTGCTCTTGCTGGGTGTTGGGATCTTATCCTACTTTGTATGGACGAGAAGAAAAACTTAGACAACAGCGCCATCTGCTGAGAAAATGTAATAAGGACACTCACGATTCACTTGGTTTGTGGTAAGATTAAGATAACGCATTTCAGTATTGCTGGTTTTGAAGCTATAAACACAAATTGTTATATAATAACGGAAAAATAAACCATCCCTTGTTAATAAATACCATGCTATCAACATTTGTTTCCAGTTAAAACAGCTCTAATTATGCTGTGCTGGCCAAATATACAATTATGAGTTAATTTTACTGAAGCTAATACTCAATTTCAGTTTAAACATTTTGTCCGGACGTGACTGATATGTTTCTCGTTATCTCAGAGACCCTTTGATATTATTTGATGTAGTTCTAAAATTAATATTTAGTCATTTACTCACTCTGTCGTTCCAAACCTGTAAGACCACATTTCTTTTAAAACATAAAACTAGATAATGTAAGAAATGTCTGTTTTTGTCCATAGTGGATGCTTTTTCAAACGATCATCTTTTGTGTTTTACAGGTTTGATAAGACGAGTGAGTAAAACGCTTAAATTTTGCATTGTATACAAATAAATCATAGTTTTTAGCTGTGTGTGTGTATATTGCCTGTTTTTACTCAGTTTCATTATTAAAGTCATAAAATTATATATATATTAAAGTATATAGGATGAATGATCTCCATCATTGAATGATAAACTGCCAAGCAGCCACCGTGTTTTAGATTGTCCACAACTATAATACAAGAAAATACAAGATCAAATTTAATTGAACATTTCTGGACACTATATAACTCCCATTTATGTCATTAGGTTTGATAACTTCTACATTAAACATGGACATCAATTTATAAAATCAATTTTAAAAGCCAAAACTTGTTCACTATTTGTTTCCTATTCATAGCAGATAAATGTACACAATATGAAATGTTCAAATGCATAATAAACCAATATTTACGAATGTCACAATTTCATCTTTATTTCATGTTTTCAGTTGTTACACAATTTGCATATATGGATGTTACATAATTGGTGACAGTTGAAACTTATGACTGGTAACCGTAAATAAGCGTTCTGCATGAGATCAGATGTTAATTCATGTGATGTCTAGGAACAATCCAAACAGGTTTGACAAGGATGTGTATGTGACCAGTGAAGAATGAGGATGGGTTCAAATAATTGGTTCATTCATATTTGCAAATTAAGGAAAGGAAGAGCGAGACATTTTAACAGAAGAAAAAGCCTTTAATGACATCTGTACAAACAAGAGACAAGGACAGAAAAAGAAAATTGAGCTTTGGAACATTTTTTGTTTCCTTGTACATGAGCAAAATGATACAGACTGGAAAACGACACTTATATTAAGAGACTTAAGCAAGCTCCTCTTCGCCCTCCTCCTCAAACTCTCCTTCCTCCTCAGCGGTGGCATCCTGGTACTGCTGGTACTCGGACACCAGGTCGTTCATGTTGCTCTCAGCCTCAGTGAACTCCATCTCGTCCATGCCCTCTCCTGTGTACCAATGCAGGAAAGCCTTGCGCCTGAACATGGCCGTGAACTGCTCTGAGATTCTCTTGAACAGCTCCTGGATGGCAGTGCTGTTGCCGATGAAGGTGGCGGCCATTTTGAGCCCACGAGGTGGAATGTCGCAGACGGCGGTCTTGACATTGTTGGGGATCCATTCGACGAAGTAGCTGCTGTTCTTGTTCTGAACGTTGAGCATCTGCTCATCCACCTCCTTCATGGACATGCGTCCACGGAAGATGGCGGCGACTGTGAGGTAGCGGCCGTGACGCGGGTCGCAGGCGGCCATCATGTTCTTGGAGTCGAACATCTGCTGCGTGAGTTCGGGAACGGTCAGCGCACGGTACTGCTGGCTCCCCCTGCTGGTGAGAGGAGCGAAGCCAGGCATGAAGAAGTGGAGACGAGGGAAGGGCACCATGTTTACGGCCAGCTTGCGCAGGTCTGCGTTGAGCTGGCCGGGGAACCTGAGGCAGGTGGTGACTCCGCTCATGGTGGCGGAGACCAGATGGTTGAGGTCACCGTATGAAGGTGTGGTGAGCTTGAGGGTGCGGAAGCAAATGTCGTACAGAGCTTCGTTGTCGATGCAGTAGGTCTCGTCTGTGTTTTCCACCAGCTGGTGGACAGACAGAGTGGCATTGTATGGCTCTACTACAGTATCGGACACTTTGGGCGAGGGCACCACACTGAAGGTGTTCATGATGCGGTCGGGATACTCTTCACGGATCTTGCTGATGAGGAGGGTGCCCATACCGGAGCCGGTGCCTCCTCCGAGAGAGTGGGTGAGCTGGAAGCCCTGCAGGCAATCGCAGCTCTCAGCCTCTTTACGAACCACGTCCAGGACGGAGTCCACCAGCTCCGCTCCCTCGGTGTAGTGACCTTTAGCCCAGTTGTTTCCAGCACCACTCTGACCTGTTCCAATAGGCAAAGTATTTAATTTTCACACCCACATTTTTAACATAAATGTGACACTGGACCACAAAAGCAGGAAAATTGAGATTTGTACATCTGAAAGCTGAATAAATAAGCTGTCCATTGATGTATGGTTTGTTAGGATAAGACAATATTTGGCTAAGATTCAACTATTTGAAAATCTGGAATCTCTGAAATATTGAGAAAATCACCTTTAAAGTTGCCCAAATGAAGTTCTTAGCAATGCATATTACTAATTAAAAATTAAGTTGATATATTTACGGTAAGAAATTTACAAAATATCTTCATGGAACATGATCTTTACTTAATATCCTAATGATTTTTGGCATAAAAGAAAAATCGATAATTTTGACTCGTACAATGTATTGTTGGCTATAGCTACAAACCTGTGCTACTTATGACTGGTTTTGTGGGCCAGGGTCACAAATGGCATTTCTTTAATAATACTCACCAAAAACAAAGTTGTCTGGCCTGAAGACCTGACCGAAGGGTCCGGATCTCACGGAGTCCATGGTACCAGGCTCCAGATCCACCAACACAGCACGGGGCACGTATTTGCCTCCTAAAAGATTACAAAACAGGGTTAGATTGACAAAATGGTTTATCCTAATAACATGTGCACTCTCACTTAACGTTAGTAGTATTGATGTGGACATACCTGATGCCTCATTGTAATAGACATTGATCCTATCGAGCTGGAGGTCGCTGTCGCCATGATATGTGCCGGTGGGATCAATACCGTGCTCATCACTGATAACCTCCCAGAACTAAAGAATATAACAGATAATATTAGAGGACTGGAATTCTGAGGATTTATTATAAAACTACAGGCAACAATCGATGATAATGTTATTAATGCATGTCAGATTTCAAAGCAACATTGTATTCGTTTATATTGTGAACTGAAATATTTCACTATAACTGTGCTATTCAAATATTCACCGCGTGGGTCTCACAAAAGGCGCCAACTGTTCACAAACGCCCACGCATATTTCGCATCAACATGCTGTTTGCCTCCATACAATGGATAAAAAAAAAAAATCCTTTGTTGGTCTAAAGCACGTTTACACATTTTAATGTCGTTTAAAAATTGTTACAAAGTTGCAGACGATTGATGTTCTTTAAACTCCTCCCGCCCAAAACTCGCGCGCGCGCCACGCACGCCGGTTGGCTGAGATCCATTTCCGGTGCCTTTACGAATTAATCGATTTATTGGGCACCTTTTTTTTTTTTTTTTTTTTTTTTTTTTAATTTAAATATATTTTATCTAGCACATTTAAGTTGTTTTATCTTTGTCTGGCAATATTTAATCCGATTACTTCATTAAAAAAAAAATAGCTATGGCGGTATTTCGACTGCGCTAGGCTTATACTTCCTTTTGTCGCACTGCAGTGAATCTCACAAAGGGGAGTTCCAGACAGAAGACGGTGAGAACGAACTGTTGGATATAAAATGTGCATATTTCTTGAGCAGCTATTAAATTTCGTCGTCTTTTTAATTTTTCCAAGCGTTTCACAATGTAACAAAATAAAACTCGAATGAGGAAGCACATGGTTGACCTAGATTTCATTCAAACCAGATCAGAACATCCGCTTTAGGCGGTTCATAATGGACCGCGAACAATAAGATACAAAGAGAAAATACAACGAATAGATTAATTCTGCGTTTTTTCACAAATATCTAAAAGTAAACGCAATATATTGTTTTTTTATATAGTCTAGATTATAAACCAACAACTGCAAATTTTAAAGAAACAAACAGACCTTGGCTCCGATCTGGTTACCGCATTGTCCGGCTTGAAGATGCACGATTTCCCTCATTTTTACTCTTTAAGTTAGAAGATTTGACAAAGTAGGAACCCTTTTTCTTTCTTCAACTGGCTGAGAAAGAGACTGCCCCCATATAAATAGACTCCCCACCCCGCCCTGGACACAAGGATAGTATGTATCAGCACGCCATTAGCTGTCTTTCAAGAGCCCGCCCACATGTGTCCTTATGACCAATCACAGTAGAGACAGGGAACGCTGATTAGCCCTCCTCGACTGTCAGTCAAATTTGTTGTCAACGGATGATTTTCTACGACATTGCTTTTTTTTATAAAAAAGAAAAGAAAATAGTTGACATACCACAGAAGCAAAATCCTGTAATGAAGCTGTAAATCGCACACAAACGCTTGGTTGTTTATGGCTCTCAAATGTTCTGCGTGCCAGGGCTCAATCTAAACAGCTCTGAATAATAACAGGAAGTAAAATGTAAAATTATATGTACAAGGCACGGTATGGCTAAATATCATAACATTAATACAAAACTGTGTAAGATACTGTAGAATAAACTATTTAACAAACAAACAAACAAACACATAACTCAGTGTACCCATAGTGTTAAATCAAAGCGATTATAAATTGCTGGTTATTTTTCCTGCATTATACACTGTACTTACTGTTTAGTGGCTCGGAAACAAATATTGTCCTCCTCCATTGACTTTTCCCTCTGCTTTCCGGGCCTATGGTATGTGATTGAATTCAACCCACTTGACATAAAAAATAGTGAGTAGAAAATCCCTTGTGAAAATGAAGTACAGTTTAGCATACTTTTTAAAAGAGTAGCTACTTAAGTAAATAATATATTTTAAAAGAATATACCTAATTGTGAACCGTATGTAATGTTTTCAGACACATAATTGCATGCTAATTGCTGTTAAATGGTAAAAGGGTATTATAGTTTAAAAATTAAAAATAAATGTAATTAGTGTTTTTTTTTGTTCCACTTAAGTAGGACGTAAGTGTATCTTTATATGTAATTTCATAAGTATTTCCGTTGTCTTTGAAATAAGGTTTATGTATAACTGCTGAATGTACTGACAATATACTTCAATGTCATCGAAAACGTGCCATGTGTTTAAATATATTTGTAATTTGCATGTATTAGCCTAGTCAACACATCAAAATAAGTGTACTTGTTTAAAGTCAAAATATTTTTAAAACAAATTAATTAAAATGATTTAAATTGTACTTTGTTTAATTTGAAAATATTACAAAATGCACTTTTTTTTTTACAAAGTGTACATAGGCTAAGTGTGTGTTAAGCCATGAAAGTGAACTCTCAAGTATATTTATGTGCATGGCTTTTTATTTCATTTATATTATTTTAAATGATATTATATTCATCATTAATATTATATGCTATTATATTAATATTATA
Organism: Tor tambroides; assembly: GCA_021397915.2. Taxonomy (NCBI): domain Eukaryota; kingdom Metazoa; phylum Chordata; class Actinopteri; order Cypriniformes; family Cyprinidae; genus Tor; species Tor tambroides. The sequence goes on along the minus strand of JAFVLL020041479.1, from coordinate 3,824 downwards.
TTATTTCATTAATATTGCATTAGGTTTGAAGTACACTACATGTATATAATTCAATAGAATTAAAGGGATAGTTCTCAGGAACAGAAACGTATAGCAAGGACGTCGGTAAAATAGTCCATGTGATATCAGTGCTACAACCGTAATTTTACAAAGCTACGAGATAGGGCTGGGTGATATATGCATGCGATATATCTCATGCGATATGCATGCGCATCTGGTCAGTAAAACCGGTTCCTTGATTAGCGGTAAATCTCCATCACCTGTTTTCAAATGGAGCGGCATTTAATACACAGAGCCGTAGTTAATCGCCTTTGATAATGAACGCGATATTGCGTAGCTTGTCAGTGAACTACGGCTCTGTGTATTAAATGCCGCTAATTTACCGCTAATCAAGGAACCGACTTTACTGATGAGATGCGCACGCATATCGCATGAGATGTATCGCCCAGCCCTACTACGAGAATACTTTTTTGTGCGCAAAGAAAACAAAAAATAACAACTTTAAATTGTGCTTCTGTCTATGGAGGGCCAGAGAGCTCTCGGATTTCATAAGAAATATTGTGTTACTAAAAATTTGTGTTCCAAAGATGAACGAAGGTCTTACAGGTTTGGAACAAAATGAGGGTGAGTAATTAATGACAGAATTTTGACAGAATCACAACATTTTTGGGTGAACTATCCCTTTAAGCACACTTCTTTTTCACGTTGTGAGAAACGTGTTTTTCTCTTGTCAGAGCCAGAGATAAAGCAGCATACATTTGGCTTATGATGTTTATTAATATTTTGGCAACATGAAACCCCTTTTGCAGTTATTCTTAAAAATAAATGAAGAAAGGTTTTTGTGCTTTGTGTGTATGTGTGAAAGTGAAGAAGAGATGGATGTAAATATATTAAGGTTTCATGTTTCACAGGCAGACACAGTTCTGGTTTGGGTGCAGTTGTATTATTAAAAAGCAATCTGACTGTAGGAGAGGGAATGCATGGTAATATAATCCGCATTGGCACAGTTGCTGTGACTTAGACTGAGAGAATGAGGGTTTGCCCCAGTCCTCCTGCTGTATCATGGGCAAAGTCCTCAGGGGATTTTACAGGCCTGACCAGATAAGATTGAAGATACTGTTACAGAAGCAGATGGCACTCTGATGCCTTTCTGATTTGAATTATCCGAAATGAGGCTACTTATGTACAGTTCTCGTATTGTTTCTCTACAATGCACAGGTTGCTCAGTACGCTTAATCGGGACTATAAAAATAGGTTAATTACAGTGAGTAACTTACAGAACAGAAGCACTTAGGTGAGTCATGGCAGTTTGGTGAAGTTCTTTCATTATTAATGGGTTCGACTTTCCAGTTAGGATTATATAGAAAAAAAAAAATCAATATTGAAGTTATGCTTGCAATTCAGTCAAAATGTATTCCCTCTCTTGTTGTTCCAAACCCATATGACCCTTAATAGTCCTATGTCCAACACAAAGAAATATAAGAAATTGAAATGCTTTTTGTGTCCTGACAAGAGAATCATAAAGAATGGGCCTCAAAAGGCCTAACTCTTCTTTGATTTTGAAAGTAAGAAATCTGATGGGCCTATTTCCCAGGGAACGTGTGAGTAAAAGAGGGTGGAGTGGGTCAGGGATATGAAAAGTGAGAACTGGGTGAGAGTCAAAGACGTCATTCTAATAGCTTAGGGTGCAGGAGAAGTCAAAGGCTGCTTACATATTTGTAAATAGATATTTTCGTTTTTATGATGTTTGTCATATCTGTGAGATCTAATATATTATTTTACTGCTCTGTTGTGTCAGATTCCCTCATCCTGAATTCCCATTGAAGTCAACATGACATGTATGCTCTTAGTCATGCATGTTATAGATTTTATTGTAAAAAAAATATTCATATAACTTAATTTTATAAAATAGTTTGTCAGCTCATATTGTTTAATCACAATTTCATAATTGATCTTTTGGTGAAACGACAGCCTTTGATGTATGCTGGACTTCTCCAATCATTTATTTCACTTAAACCATAATCAACTGCAAGCTTTTGTTCATTTTCTAATGCAGGGCCGACATCTCAAAATCCATTTAACAGCTGATGCATAGAATAAAGTCCCCGCCCTACATTATTTTCTTTTTCAGTAATCCTTTTTACTCAGATGTGCGTAACATCATGCAAGAAAAGATCTTTCCACTTCATCACAACTTTAATCAAACAAAACTTGTTATTCCTCTGAAATTACTTTTCTTTTGCCCCACACAGGCTATCTGATAATGTTAACCAATAGTCAGATAGCTATAGTCCAATCAATTCACCATGGATAAAATCATGTACTGCACTACATTTTATACAATATATCTTCTATCACTTGGAAATATTTGAAATTTCAGAAGTAAAATGGGTTTCAAATGGAGATTCACATTTGACTTTCACTCAGCGGAATGACATTAGATACATTACTGAGACATTAACTGGACACACTCTGTCTCTCTCTCTCTCTCTCTCTCTTCACTCCTCTCTAATACAGACAAACACATCCTGCGATGTGTGATCCTTTCCAAATTGCATATAAATGAAACATTCATTTATGAAATCCTATAGTGACCCATGTGAAAAAGAATTAGACTTTATCATACTTTTAAAATAAGTGCTTATTATGGAAACAATATCCATTAAAAAAATATACTTTGTTAATATATTTTAAATGTACCTATTTGCAACTTCATCATTACAAATGTGTATGTTTAAATACATGACATAAATGTTTCAACAGAAATGTTGAAATATATTTAAATTTACCAAATGCAGTACAGTAGAATTATGAAATTACATATAAGTACTTAAGTTGTATTTAAATGGTTAAAAAAGCACAGTTAAGTTCAACTAATTGCATATATAATATAAATCTAAACTAATACATTTTATTTTAATTGAAAATAACATGCAATTAAGTGTCAAAACATAACTTTCAGTTTCATAACTTTCTGTATGTAATATCAAATAACACACTACAGTTAATGTTAATCAAGTACCTTACACGTGCTTTAAAAGTTTAGTCAGCACATATAAGTAAGTGTCCATCTTTAAAGTGCTTTAAAAGATTAATAAAACTTAATGACTTAAACTACTTTTAAATAGTTCTACTTTTGCACTTTCTAAAATGAAACATGAAAATCATGAGAGTGTACTCTCTTTCAGTGCAAGTGGCCTTTTATTTCAGTAAAAATATATGATCTGCAAGTACAGTTTTTTTTTTTTTGTAAAAAAAACATACTTTTAAGGTTTTCAGTGCACACGCAGCACAATTAAATCCGCTTCTTTTCACAAGGGGATGACTGCTGTTGTGTAAAAGAAGAAGTAAATAAAAAGACTTGTGTCTTTTCCTTCTCTCACCACTTCTCCTTTAATTCAGCTCTGTCGCAAAAAAGCATTTTGGTTGCTAAATGAATTATTTAGGCAGCGAGGCAGCTGAACCTGGAACATTTAAGTCGTTACACTGATTCTAGTTCTGTGTGTACTTTTTAACTGATGCTGGATAGATAACAGCAGTACAGAGCCATGTGAGGACACTATAGCATGTTACAGTGTTTTGGTTTTATTGAATTGTCTGCAATGTCCTTGCCTTCTGTTGGCCGACCGTCTGATTAGAGATCCCCCGAGGTGACACAGTGAATGTCTCTCGTCCCTGACTCAGCATATGTCCTGCCAGTGAACCATGCTAGTGCTGGCTAAAGCAAGCGCCTCTATTCCTATTATTCATAATAAGCTATTAGACTTATAATTTAATAAAACAGGCTAAAAACAGTCACATTCTCAAGTTTTTAAATTGTCCTT
>JAFVLL020041478.1:31684-45567 GCA_021397915.2 Tor tambroides | reverse complement strand
CACACTCACATTGGCGCCCTTTGTTTAGTCACGAGGCGTTAAACGTCGGCGAATATCGCGCGCGAAATTCGTCCCGGTGTGAACAGGCCTTAAGGTTGCGTTTTTTTTTTTGTTTTTTTTTTTTCCCGTTTATATCTTGAGATATGAGTTATGTGCTTTGTCTCACCGTGGCTAGTATCTTAAAATATTTAAGCTTTCCCATGTGACAGTGATTTTTATTTGTTTTCTGAATGTTATCTGGTGAATTCCTAGGAACTATCAACAATAAACTTTTAAATTATACACAAGAACTATATAATAAACTTGATGTTGTTCGACTGAATTTAGATAGAGAAGGTTTATCTAAATTGTGTCAGTGGTAAACGTGTACTGCACCATGACTTGTGTTTCGCTACAGATATCAGCAGCCCTAAATTCTAATCAGCAGATATTTGGCCACTTTGACATTGTCAGAATTGGCTGATAACTGTGCCTGCTTTGATTAAATGGAGTATCTCAACCCAAAAATGAAAATGTCTGATAGTAATGCATTTGTGGAACCCATTTGGTGCAAATTATTGTTGGCTCGCTGTTTTCCACCCACACAAATATATTATAAATTATAAATATTTCTAGTATATTTCTAATAACATATTATAAATTATAAATTTCAATTTTAACAAGTGTACAAGTATAAAATGTATAGAATAAATACATTAATTATAAACACCTAAAACAAAAAACAACTTCTGTTGAAATTATTTTTTTTAAACAAAAGTTTGCATTATCTTGAGGGTGTTTATATTTATGTATATACATTTGATCATTTATATCTTTGTTTTTGATGGCATCTCTTTAAGAATAATTTTAAGTGTGATTTCCATGTGAAATCATGGAAAATATTTTTGTGATTTTACTGAGCTATGTTGGCTAGAAATGGCTTTTTTGTGAATCCATTCATTCCTCCTTTCCTTCCTTCATTCATTCCTTCATTCCAGGTTTTTCCAGATGACTGGAAAAGTAATGAACGTTTAAAAGACGTGTGAGCCCTGTATGAAACAGTATTAACCCCTAACTACACACAGAATGGACTTGAAACTGTAGTATTAAGAGTCTCAAGTTATTATTTGTCATCAACGAGAGTCCTCAGAGTATAAAGTCCTTCCTCTATAAGCTAAAACTTACATGTCTCCCTTCCACATGTCCTTACAGGAAGCATACTGGAAATATATGAGGTCCCCACAGGAAGAAAAGTGTGGAGAGAGCTTTTGTACAGTCCATTCAGACATGTAATGTGGTCTATTTTTAGCCCAGAGTGTGACACAACCTCTCCATAAAGTTAAAAAATGCGTACTTTGTGTGTGTTTTAAAGTGTGCTTTGAATTGAAACAATCTTGGATTCCCTCTTGTGTACACAGTCACAGGCGAGTGAAGCTGGGTTGTATATTTATCTGATTGGTTATTTATTCAGGTCTTCTTGCTGTAAAGTTGAATGGATTTGTGGTTTATTGTTTCCGTATGTCTTGTGTCTCTGTAATGTTGTTTATCAGCATGTCCATAATGATTATCTTCTGTCTCTCTCATGTCATACAAAGTTCAGTGCGTATTCATAGCAGTTATATATCGCTAACACCGCATTGCTGAGTGACGAGGGACAGATTGCTGTGTCTGAAATTTAATATACCTATAGTGACAGGTCACACCATGGCAGAAATGTGCGGCGTTTCCTCTGTGAAAAAGAGGCGCTGGATATAGACCTGCATTCAATTATAGCAGGCTCTGTTTTGGAAGTGTTCAGGCATGCTGGGAGTTCGTATTATGTTATGCTTTAACATGGCTATAGGGCATTGCAGCGTTACGTAACCTGGCTCTTCATCTTCCCATGAGTCAGTGCTGTGAGGAACAAGCGTTTTAGCATTGGTTTGTTGCAATGATCAAAGTCTCTCTTATCTTAAGTAGTTTTTAAGAATTCATTTTTATGAATGAATCCAGGTTCTTCAACAAAGTTGTAGAAGTTATAAATATAGTGATAGATAAAGATGTTATGGGAAACATTTAGATGTTTTATGGTCATTGAAATGGTAATATCAGGGAACATTCTATTCTATTCTATTCCAGAAATCATAAATGACTTATTGATTAATCATTAGGCTAGTGCTAAAAATGCTGTAATATCCTCCACAAAATAATCTCCATAGAATTAAACCCCATGTTTCACAAATATTTGGATGGTTGTAGCTCCATGCACGTGGTCATGCTTCCTTCTCGGCCAGTCCTAAATAGATTCCACAGAGTTCCATAAAAAGCTCTGCAGACTTCATGATTTTAACTGCTGTTGTTTTTGAAGTTCTACACGTCCCTTTTATATTTTTTTTTATTTTTTTTTTTTTATTTATTTTATCCAGAAATCTTAAATGACCTGTTGCTTCATTGCTAGGCTAGTGCCAAAAAAAACAAAAATGCTGCAGTATCCTCCACAAAATTACCTCCGTAGAATTAAACCCCATGTTTCACAATATTTGGATGGTTGTAGTTCCATACACATGTTTATGCTTCCTTCTCGGCTTATGGCCAGTCCTGAAAGCAATCCACAGAATTCCATAAAAAGCTCAGCATACTTCATGATTTTAACTGCTGTTGTTTTTGAAGTTCTACACATCCTTGCACCTTATATTTGTTTTTAAATTCAATATTTTTTTTGATAATCAGTTTCATTTAAATCCATTCCACATAATTCTTTCCTCTACCATCAGCACAGAAGAAGTGTGCAGATTCTGTATGGATCTTATGGTTGACCAAGGGGTGTGTGTGTGTATATGTGAAACCAGCTTCTTCCCATGCTCTTGAGGAGTCAGTCTCCTCAGTTGTAAGTACTTGAGGCCTTTAAACAGGTTAGTCCGTAGTGATGCATAACACAGCTGGGTTCACATGATATTCGGTGTAACCCAAGCTTCGCCACTGAGGTTCTCTGATATCATATACATGCCGAGGTTCTCGGCTTTCAGGGGCTAACAGAATTAAAGCCGCATGAGGACAACCAGAAAAAAAAAAAAATCTATATTTGTCCTATGAGGGTCAATTTCTGCATACCCTGCAATAGAAAACAGTTTTTCTTTCCTTAATTCAGCAACCTTTGTTAAATGAGCTGTACTTTGAACGTCAGTGTATTTGAGTGTCGTATTTGTTTACCCAACCGCTGCCTTGCAAAAAAAGTTCAACCCTTTGAAGCATTAGTGTCGTGTCATAGAGTAATGGAGAGAGGAAACGGGTAACCAGATCCATCTGCCTCAGCAGTGCATTCACACGCCTTTCCAGTATTCAAAGCCAATGCGACAGCTGACATATGTAACGAAATTTACAGGACAAAATACTTAGACTTTAAAATCCATTTGTTTAATATGAAAACATGAAGTCTTTGTACACTTCATATGGTTATAGGCCTGTCCCCATTGTTTTAGAATCACCTGATGGAGATAACTGTGATTTATAAATGATAGTCAAATATTGCTACCCAATCAGGGAATTTTAAGTGAATCTAATAATATTTACAGCAACAAAATCTAATCAAATTGATGTCAGTGTGAATGTAAATGTGTAGTAGTAGTGATAGTGGTAGTGCTAATATTAAGTATATATAATTTATATACACAATAAAACAAAGACTTCATTTAAACTAGTATTGTATTATTTTATAAATTTAGTCATTTAATGTCTGTTTATTAAGCTTACACTGCAAGGGCTTTTTAATTGTAATTATTTGTATTGCAATCTGCGGCCGGTTGCATAAACTGTTTAGACTAGTCTTAATTTAGTCATCTAATTTTTTCTTCTTCGAGACTGGTCATAACTTTTTAAATTCAGCTTTGAAATTGGTCTTATTTGTATTGGAAAAGTAAGACTGATTACCCCTTGGCAACTGCTAGTTGGTCAAACTAGTTCTTAAGACACAGTCTTAACATGGTGGCTAAGTTTATGCAACTGGCCCCAGTTGTCAGCTAAAATGTCATTGTTATGACAGCCCTACATGTAAGGCTGATATCATTACATCATGTTTTGTGGCTTTGTGACACTGAGGCTTTTATTGGCTGGCTGTGGTGTTGAGCTGATTGCTGGCACAGCAGTTTCAGAGCGGTGAGGTCAGGAGCGTGTTTTCACAGCACACTAGAGCTGGAACCGAGTGAAAGGGCCCTCACACTAACCCTTCACCTACCTTCCCTTTCATCGGCTTTCTGTGAGGTGGAGATTTCCTTCATCTAGACCACACCTTAGCAATGTGTGTGAGTCTGAATTCGTTTAAAGGGAGTGTGTGCATGTACATGTCCTTGGCCTTGACAAACTGCTAATTTGTGATATTTTAGACGTTCTATTTCAGTGGCTGACAGTTAACTGTGTGGCCACTTTCAGTTGCCTGATTGAAAAACAGTCTAAATGTGATTCTTTTGATGGGTCTGTATTATGTATTAAAATGTGTTGGGGTTTTTTTTGTTTTTTTTGGATTACTCAGCATTCTTTTTTTCTCCTTGTTTAGAACGTCTTAGAAAATCTTGCTTTAAAAATATTCTTTTGGAGAGGTTTCCTGTACACTGTTGCCAAAATGTTTGGTTATCAGCATTTCTGGGTGCTTTTCCCCCCTTTGTTGGCCAATGTCAACAAGATCTGGTGTTTGTCAGCCTGTATTGCAACATTCTGAGAGACACATTTGTGAGACTCTTTCTCACCATTTCAATGCAAAGTAAACTGTGGTTGGTTACTTTACATGTCATGAGGTCTCTTCCTGTTTGAATGGCCAGTTCTTGACCAAAATAAGCTCTAAATAGAAACAGGCTGATGAAGGTTTGGCGACGCAAGACTTTCACACCTGATTAGGACTTGGTGTCAGCAATAGTTTTTGTTATTCATGCAGCACTGTGGTTGGTTTATCATGTCTGGGGTGTCTCTTTCACAGTAGAATGCATGAACTTCCAATATTACAGCATTTCCTGTTTGGGTTTCTGTGCGTTCATCAGACTTCCTGTGGTCACTGAGTCCGAGATAAGGGCATGGGGTATTCTCTGCTCTTTCTAATGCTGAGTCTTTATTAAAACTAATAGGTCCTTTAGGCTATGTGAAATTTTCCAGGCAAGGTTTTGGCAGCCCACTCTGTGTTAATGAAAGGTGTTAACTTTTAAAACCCGTTTTATAAACTTGTTTTACATGGCTGCATAAATTGAATAAACAATTTTTTTTTTTTACTTCTGCATAGTTTTGTGCATTTCCACATGTGCTACAGTGATGTGTATATAAAATATTGATAATTATTTTTATTTTTTTTCTTCATTCAGGATGAAAATGACCTATGGCGGAAGTTGAATCGCAAACAAAGAGACTCTGAGTAAGCTGGACGGGGCCTGTCCCATAATCCCTGCTCTTCGGGTCAAGGGACCATGGGAGATGGAGGCGTCAATGCGGTGGGAGAAGGGGTGAATCAGTCCCACGTGCTCTTTGACCGCTTCGTCCAGGCCACCACCTGCAAAGGCACTCTCAAGGCTTTTCAAGAGCTTTGTGACTTCCTGGAACTCAAGCCCAATGAATACCGTGTGTTCTACCACAAACTCAAGTCCAAGCTCAACTACTGGAAAGCCAAAGCTCTCTGGGCCAAGTTAGACAAGCGCGCCAGCCACAAAGAATACAAAAAAGGAAGGGCATGTGCCAACACCAAAGTATGAAAGTTTCCCTGGGGTGAAAGAGAGTGTTTTGGTTATTAGTTCTCAAACTTGCGATGTTCTGGTATTGCTTAAAATAGATTCTTTATGGACATTGTGGCTTGATGATTTGGTTTTTACTCCTTATGAATTGTGCTTCTCAGTGTCTGATCATTGGAGCTGGACCATGTGGTTTGCGTACAGCCATAGAGCTGGGCTTCCTTGGAGCCAAGGTGGTTTTGTTGGAGAAGAGGGATGCATTCTCCCGAAACAATGTGCTCCATCTTTGGCCTTTCACTATTCAGGATCTGAGGGGTCTTGGAGCCAAGAAGTTCTATGGCAAGTTTTGTGCTGGAGCCATCGACCATATCAGTAAGTAGTAAACTATTTTTCTTTTAGAGAGAAATTAATTTTGACAGTGCAGGCATTACACATGACAGACAGACGACAGCACTAAACGTAGATGGGTTACGACACACATTGGAGACTTTCAATTACTCAAACCACTTTCCGAGGTGTTCAAGGACTCCCAGGAAGTGTAGTGTAAATACTAATACATGCTGATTCATCCCAGACATTGAATAGCTGCCTACTCACATAATCATTGTGGGATGTGTTAGGGAAAACCTGCCAAAACAAGGTCTTTAAACTTTGCCAGCAAGATAGAACAGTTTTTGGCCAAGAAGAAAATTAATTGAACTTGTGGAAGTGATGTATCTAATCAGAGGAACCTCTCTAGAATGTCTTGTCCACATTTTGAGTCAGATTTTAATACCATGTGTAAATGGAGTCTCAGATGTGGTTTTTGTAATCTCTTACTGCAGGTATTCGTCAGTTGCAGCTGATGCTCTTGAAGGTTGCTCTTCTCCTTGGCATCGAGATTCATGTCAACGTAGAGTTCAAAGGCCTCATTGAGCCACCAGAAGACCAAGAGAATGAGAGTAAGATCACTTTCTCACATCTTCTCCATGCTAAAGTTCAGCAGTTCCATTCGTTTGTTTCCATTTCCACATAAATACCAGTCGTTCTAAAGAGCCTAGGCATATCCTGAAGGGATACCAAGTCTTGCGGAGAAAGGACTTGTCTGTCATCGCTGAACATGCTGTTGGTTTTTCCAGGAATTGGGTGGAGAGCCGAGGTCCACCCCAGAACACATCCAGTCAATGAGCTAGAGTTCGACGTCATAATTGGGGCTGATGGGAGGAGAAACACGCTATCAGGTAAGAATATAGCACGTCATATGAAATCATAATTGAGAATGTCCTCTCTTTGAATAGTGGTGCTTGCCTAGGGATTTGAACAAACCTCAGTGTGTAACTTGTTCTGCAGACATGAATGATATCTCAAGTCATGCTGCTTATTTAAGAAGTGTGCTTATACTTGACTAACTGAATAAACTTTGCAAATCAATAATGGGGGAAAAATCTTGTAGACTTGCACTAACTTTCAGATGTTTTTTTGGAAGAAGTCTCTTATGCATACCAAGGCTGCATTATTTGATTAAAATGAGTAAAACTGTGTAATATTATTACAATTTAAAATAACTGTTTTCTTTTTTTCTTTTTCTTTTTTTTAATGTAATTTATTCCTGTGCGCAGCTGAATTTTCAGGATCCATTACTCCAGTCTTCAGTGTCACATGATCCTTCAGAAATCATTATGTGGATTTAGTGCATTAGATATATATTCAGGATTAGATATTTTACAAAATTCTTTGAGTAGAATGTTCAAATGCTTTTATATATAAGTATAATTTGTAACAGTGTAAAATTCTTTGCTGTCACTTTTAATCAGTTTAATGTGCCCTTGACTGCTGAATAAAACATTTGAAGATGACACTCAAATCTAATGAATGATTTTCTGGTTGCTAGATATGCAAAGTGTGTCTTTTGACTAAAACACCTAAACAACTGCATAGCAACACATTCAAAATACTCAAAATGTCACCTAGTAACGTGTTGGGATTTTGCATGGGCAACACCACTCACATTTTCTTCAAATATGTAAAAAATCTAGTTTTTAGTCATTGGAAATCTGACTGATAAACATTTTGGCGTTCATTCTTATGAATGTTTGTGCTGTCTCTTCAGGGTTCAGGAGGAAGGAGTTTAGGGGCAAATTGGCTATTGCTATCACAGCTAACTTCATTAACCGCAACACAACTGCAGAAGCAAAGGTGGAGGAGATCAGTGGAGTAGCCTTCATCTTCAACCAGAAGTTCTTCCAGGACCTTAGAGAAGCCACAGGTACAACAAGCAGTCGTATTGAATATATCTGTCAGGACAATAACAACTACAGCTCATAGCTAACAGAAGAACTATTGTTATACTTTTAGCGAATCTTTTTGTGCTACTTCTAGAAGATCCAGCAGTGTAGGAAACAAATACCTGAAGAATCTTGTATTAAAGAGCTGTCCTTGTGCTTTGTGCTGAGTTGGCAGTTTTTGTTGCTGTTTTCTGAATTGTATAATCACTGTTATTCCTCTCTCTCTCTATCCTGTTGATGTAGGGAGTGGGCGCATTATCTGCTGCACAGATGGAACTTAATTACATCTGTGAACGGATGCAAACAACTTCCTCTTTCTATCTCCGTCGCCCTATTTTTCCCCCTTGACATGCTGTCCGTCACATCTCCACTTCAATCTCTTCCTCCCGCTCGCTCATTTTGTCTTTTTCTCTTTTGGTTTGCCTCCACAGGAATTGACCTGGAAAACATTGTCTACTATAAGGATGACACACACTACTTTGTAATGACTGCCAAAAAGCAGAGCCTGCTGGAGAAGGGTGTCATTCTACATGTGAGTGATCAAAGAGTTTGACTAGCACCAGTTTTCTAACTAATCTCCACACTTTTATTCCCACTTCTCCCTCCCGTTATCTCTTTCTCTTCCTGTTTGCCTTTCTCTGTCACTTAGAAAAGTACTAGCACACCTCTGCTCAAGGCAGATGATTTGAAATGCAATACAAACTTAAACTGAAAAAAAAAACAAGCTTGAACAACTAAAGCTTGTTTTAGCTGGCCTGGTTTTTCTGTTTTAGATGGATTTTTGACATTTTAATCTGGTTAGGCAGGGAAGTCAACTAACCAACTACTTAGCTAGCACTAGCTTGGTGAGGCTGGGAGAAAATCTTAAACCATTTAAAACCAGCAGAAACATCTGGTTTAAGGTGTCTTTTGGATGTTGCATGCCAAAGTATTGTAGCTAGAACCGCTAATGATTATTTACAACTGTTCAAAGGTTTGACATCAGTTACATTATTAATTTTTTTTTTTTTTTTTTAATAAATTGTTTTATTCAGCAAGGATGCATTACATTTATCAAAAGTTAGAGTAAAAGCATTTATAATGTAGCAAAAATGTTTTATTTTGAATAGTGTTCTATTTATCAAAGAATCCTCAGAAAAATCGATTACGTTTTCCACAAAAAAAAACAAAAAGCAACTGTTTTCAACATTGATGATAATAAGAAAAGTTTCCTGAGCACAAAATCAGCATAAAATTTAATTCTGTCTTTAGGAGGCCATAGGAGTGTAAATAATCATTGCTTAGCGTGGACAGTCTGTTCCCTTTTATTCACAATGAGCTCTTCTGCTCTGTTCCCAGTACTGCCAAGTTTGTTGAATCATTAACAGGGAGCCTCAATCCCAGTCGTCTCTCTCACACTCACACACAAACTCTTGCACAATACAACTGATATAATGATGTAGTAATGATACCAATTAATGTAGCCCGACACGTTGCGAGAGAGGGATGCTTACTTTGCATTTTTCTGGATAAATGACTGAATCCCACTGGACAAAACACTCGTGTTTAATATGCAGGATTATGCTTTAACTGTAATGGTGCTCAGAATAAAGCCATTTTAAATGAGTGTCAGCGTTGAGAGTCCTCATCTGTTTTAAAGAGCCTGACTGTTAGGAGAAACAAACACTGCTCGCTCATAGCAACATGAATCAGACAGGAAAAGACCTCTCAAATATCCCATTACCACACCCACAGACACTCAGGACTGAATTATATGCCTCGTGGTGCTCTTCAGTTACAGAAAACTTTGAGCGTAGTTTTAAAATATCATAACCGCCTTTTTATTTTCCTCAGTGCCAAAAATTAGTTTGACACTTTCTGTTAAATTCTGTCTTATCAAAAAGATACCACAAACATTAATACTGATTATATATATATTTTTATTTACGTAAAAAAATACAACATTTATGAAATTTTAAAAAAAAAGTATATTTTTAGTGCTGTCAAACGATTAATGGCGATTAATCGCATCCAAAAAAAAATTGTTTGTTTACATAATGTATGTATGTGCGCTTAGTTTATTTATAATGTATATATAAATACACACACATACAGTATATATTTAGAAAATATTTACATGTATATACATTTATATTATATTTTGATATATATATATATATATATATATATATGTGTGTGTGTAAAACATTTAATACATAAACATAACATATTTTTCTTAAATATATACATGCATGTGTTTGTATTTTTATATATATATTAAATGTTTTACACATATATATATATATATATATATATATATATATATATATATATATATATATATAATTTATATTACACACAATAAATCTACAGAGTACATACTCATGTTATGTAAACAAACTTGTTTTTTGGATGCGATTAATCATGATTAATCATTTGACAGCACTAATATTTTTATTTTATTGTGTCAAGTCGTACACGTGTGTTTATACACACATATATATATATATATATATATATATATATATATATATATATATATATATATATATATATTAGTGCTATCAATCGATTTAAAAAAATTAACTAATTAATCGCACATTTTTCTCAAATTAATCGCAATTAATTCCACCTAACATTAAAGTTTTTAAATATACTTTTATATTGCAATAATTTTGCATTCAATCTTCAAATGTACAAACAACATAAAGACAGTATATTTTTAATATTTTTTTTTAATGGCATCTTTTTTATGATTGAATGCCAGCATGACAGATATCAATACTACTGATGTCTCTATAAATTTTTTATTTTTTTTTCCCATGAATATTTAACCATTGACTGTAGCCAGTCAGCATTGCAGTATAATTTAGATCTATAAATTTTAACATTTATTAGCCTTCTAATTTAAGTGAACTTAAAACAATCATCACATGAACCTATTATAATAAATTACATATTTAGCTACTTGTGCCCTTCAGCAGAAATATACAGAAAATGAATACTTACCAAACACTAAAATCTAAATTAAATATAGATGAACCCCTTAAAGCTATAAAAGTTATTGATTTCCTCCTTTTTTTTTTTTTTCTTTGGTTCTTGGATTAATAGACATCACAGCAGCTGGTTATTAGCTTATTTGCCTGCTATAACTATAAAAGCTGCGCTATGGCGTGACGCGGATCTGACATGCAACTCTCTTTACCTTTTCTGCCCCACTTCAGGTCTTAAAGTCTCTACTAATGAGCATACGAGGTGTGTTTTAGATGAGGGAGACAGCGCTGGGGTGCCTCAGGACAGTTTTTAAAACCATTTCAGAGGCATGTTCTTAAATGTGACGCATATATAACATATTGCATGCATGCACGCAGTTTTAAGGCAGCTTTAATCGCCTTTTGGTAACTTCATGTCTTAACTGACGGTATAACTAGGACATTGCATGCACGTAGTTTCTTTCGCTGTTTGATATGAAATGATACAGGCTATAGCGCGCGCCGGCACCTTTGTGCGTGTATTTGAAAAGCGCGCGCTACGAGCACAGTATCTTTTCCGCGCTCGTTTGACTCGTGCCTGGCGCGGAGGCGAAGTTATTAGAACGCGTCTGAAACGTCTCCCGTTTGATGTGGTCATAAAGACGTTCTGCATCTAAATAAACGCAATCCTTTTCAAGAAGGAGACAGAGGCAGCAGTTGCGAATGGGGTGGCCAACCCAAGCCCCGCCCCTGCGTTAATTGCGTTAAATATTTTTAACGCGTTAATCAGAAAAAATTAATCGCATGCGTTAACGCGCTAATTTTGACACCACTAATATATATATATATATATATATATATAACGTAAAATACAATATATAAAAAAAAATAATATTTTTCATTATTTAAAATTAAATTAAAAATTGTATTTATTTAAACACAAGAAAGAAAATTAAGATTGCTCGATTGAATCATCATGAGTTTATTGCTTATACCTGTCTTATTTATCTAATTTTTTATTTTGTTTTTTTACGATCTTGTACAGGACTATGCCGACACAGAAATGCTGCTCTCCAGGGCCAATGTGGACCAGAAGGCTCTGCTGTCCTACGCCAGAGAAGCAGCGGATTTCTCTACCAACCATCAGCTTCCTAAGCTGGACTTTGCCATCAACCATTACGGCCAACCTGACGTCGCCATGTTTGACTTCACCTGTATGTATGCCTCAGAGAACGCAGCACTCGTCCGCCAGCGCAACGGCCATAAGCTGCTAGTAGCCCTGGTGGGGGACAGTCTTCTAGAGGTGAGTGGAAAGCCGATGTGGAGGAGGGAAATAAGACTATGTTCATGAAAGGGAGTTTGCTATTTGTTAAAACCTACTTTAATAGAACCAGATGGTGTTTTTCCATGAAGTACCGCAAAATTGGCTTTTGCTCTTCTCCAACGTCTTCCTTTGACAAATTTCAACTTCTGAAAATACATTTTCTCACATAAATCTGAAACCACCACTTCAGAAGCTGTGGTAATGAAAGCATTAAGTTAAAACACCACACTCAGTTACACTAGCTAGACCACGACTGCGAGGGCAGTTTTTCCATCTTCTTCCAAACAGAAGGTGACTGATTTCTAATATGAAGTGTACAACTGTTCATTCTCACTCCTTGTATATGAGGAACAAGTTGACTGATGAATATGTATCTCGTGTGTGTGTGTGTGTGTGTAGCCATTCTGGCCAATGGGTACTGGAATAGCAAGAGGCTTCTTGGCAGCCATGGATGCAGCGTGGATGGTGCGGAGTTGGGCTCATGGAAGCTCCCCTTTGGAGGTGCTGGCTGAACGGTGAGACATGCCTTGTACAGAATGGAATGCTGTTTGTTTTTAAAAATAGTGCATAAGATACAGTATTCAATAATTAGGCTTTCAGAAACAGGGTTGTTGTTTTCACATATGATATTGGACATGATAATGGAAATAAATGCAATTATTTTGCATTTTAATCTGATTTGTGTCTGAATATTTAAACTTTTGGCATACTGTAAAAATAATATGAGTAATACAGATGTTATGCCAAACACATCTAGAGTGATACAGAATTTATGATGAGGTTGACAGTGATTGTGTCTTCAAACTGAGCAGTAAACAGCTCAAGTCCCTGCAGGCCGTCATTTACTGTGGTGCTCGTTTTCTTCCTGCACTGTTATTTTGCTGCATACTGCAGGGGTAATTCACAGTGGTAAAGCACTTTTCAACTTGTATCCAATAAGCAGAGTGTTTGCGGGAAAGCAAAAGTGTTTTACGGGCGAGTAGCTTGCATGATGTCTCTAGGGTCTCATCTTGAGACATCACTAAAGGGATGAACGCCAAAATGAAGGGAATTTGGGTCTGAAAACAAGCATGGCTCCTTTGGGTTTCAGGGAAAGTATCTATCGACTGCTGCCTCAGACGACACCAGAGAATGTGAGCAAGAACTTTAGCCAGTACAGCGTGGACCCGACTACACGGTACCCCAACATCAGCCTTCATCAAGTGAGACCCAACCAGGTGGGTTTATGCACATCTGACCGGTCAGAAAACCCAGCTGCAAGTTTTGTCTAAATATTTTTGCTAAATATTTATTTGAGTAATTTAATAACATTTAATCTCTCTCTCTCTCTCTCTCTCTCTCTCTCTCTCTATTATACTCTACATTATCATTTGTAATGTCATGATCCCTAAATTCAACTTAGTATTTAAAATTGATATATAGCTTCAATGTTTTTTTTAAATTAATTAATCTAATTTTTATTTAGACAAAGTATAGAATTTTAATATTGGCTATTTATCAGTTATTGGCTATAAGAAAAAAACAAAACAAATATATGCTAATTTTCCTAATTTTAATAACTTTACTTACTATACTTATCTGCCATAATTTTAGTATTGGTGCATTCCAAAAAATAACCAGTATCAATTTTTTTACAATCATTTTCACTTTTTTTTTTTTTTTTTTTCCTCTCTTGGCTTTTGAG
>JAFVLL020041478.1:0-31584 GCA_021397915.2 Tor tambroides | reverse complement strand
TTTTTTTTTTTTTTTTTTTTGCTCTTGTACAGGACTATGCCGACACAGAAATGCTGCTCTCCAGGGCCAATGTTGATCAGAAGGCTCTGCTGTCCTATGCCAGAGAAGCAGCAGATTTCTCTACCAATCATCAGCTTCCTAAGCTGGACTTTGCCATCAACCATTACGGCCAACCTGACGTCGCCATGTTTGACTTCACCTGTATGTACGCCTCAGAGAACGCAGCGCTCGTCCGCCAGCGCAACGGCCATAAGCTGCTAGTAGCCCTAGTGGGAGACAGTCTTCTAGAGGTGAGTGGAAAATCGATGTGGAGGAGGGAAATAACTTTAGACTATGTTCATGTAAGGGAGTTTGTTATTTGTTAAAACCTACTTTAATAGAACCAGATGGTGTTTTTCCAGGAAATACCGCAAAATTGGCTTTTGCTCTTCTCCAACATCTTCCTTTGACAAATTTCAACTTCTGAAAATACATTTTCTCACATAAATCTGAAACCACCACTTCAGAAGCTGTGGTAATGAAAGCATTAAGTTAAAACACCACACTCAGTAACACTAGCTAGACCGCGACTGTGAGGGCAGTTTTTCCATCTTCTTCCAAACAGAAGGTGAATGATTTCTAATATGAAGTGTACAGCTGTTCATTCTCACTCTTAGTGTATGAAGAACAAGTTGACTGATGAATATGTGTCTTTTTGTGTGTGTGTGTGTGTGTGTGTGTGTGTGTGTGTAGCCATTCTGGCCGATGGGTACTGGAATAGCAAGAGGCTTCTTGGCAGCCATGGATGCAGCGTGGATGGTGCGGAGTTGGGCTCATGGAAGCTCCCCTTTGGAGGTGTTGGCTGAACGGTAAGACATGCTACAGAATGGAATGCTGTTTGTTTTTAAAAAATAGTGCATAATATACAGTATGCAATAATAAGACTTTGAAAAACATGTTGGCTGTTTTCACATGTGATATTGGAAATATGATAATGGAAATAAATGCAGTTATTTTGCATTTTAATCTGATTTGTGTCTGAATATTTAAACTTTTGTCATACTGTGAAAATAAACTAAGTAATATGGTGTTATACCAAACACATTTAGAGTGATACAGAACTTATGATGAGGTTGACAGTGATTGCGTCTTCAAACTGTGCAGTAAACAGCTTAAGTCCCTGCAGGCCGTCATTTACTGTGGTACTCGTTTTCTTCCTGCACTGTTATTTTGCTGTGTACTGCAGGGTAATTCAGAGTGGTAAAGCACTTTTCAGCTTGTATGCAATAAGCAGCGTGTTTGCGGGGAAGCAAAAGTGTTTTATGAGCGAGTAGCTTGGATGATGTCTCTAGGGTTTCTTCATGAGACATCACTAAAGGGATGAACGCCAAAATGTAGGGAATTTGGGTCTGAAAATAAGCACGGCTCCTTTGGGTTTCAGGGAAAGTATCTATCGACTGCTGCCTCAGACGACACCAGAGAATGTGAGCAAGAACTTTAGCCAGTACAGTGTGAACCCGACTACACGGTACCCTAACATCAGCCTTCACCAAGTGAGACCCAACCAGGTGGGTTTACATACATCAGAAACCCCAGCTGCAGCTCTAGATATTTTTGCTGAATATTTATTTGAATAATATATATATATATATATATATATATATATATTTCAAATAAATATTCAGCAAAAATATCTAGACAAAACCTGCAGCATATAATATAATAATATCACTTAAATGCAATCTTTAGCGCATATGTATATATATATATAAGATTTTCATGTTTTTTAAAGGAGTTTCTTATGCTCATCAAGGCTGCGTTTATTTGATCAAAAATACAGAAAAAATTTAATATTGTGAAATATTATTACGATGTAAAATATCACTTTTCTACATTAAAATCTGTTCCTGTGATCAAAGCTGAATTTTCAGCATCATTAATCCAGTCTTCAGTGTCACATGATCCTTCGGAAATCATTCTTATATGCTAATTTATTATCATTGCTGGAAGCAGTTGTGCTGCTTAATATTTTTTTGAAACCTTTGATACCTTTTCAGGAATCTTTAATGAATAAAAAGTTAAAAAGAACAGCATTTATTTAAAATAGAAATATTTTCTAATAATATACACTACCGTTTAAACGTTTGGGATCAGTAAATTTTTATTCTTTATTTCTTTTAAAGAAATGAATACTTTTGTTCAGCAAGGATGTGTGAAATTGATAAGAAGTGATAGCAAAGACTTATATTGTTAGAAAAGATTTATATTTTGAATAAATGCTGCTCTTTTTAACTTTTTATTCATCAAAGAATCCTGAAAAAAGTATCACAGGTTCCAAAAAAATATTTGGCAGCACAGCTGTTGCCAACATAGATAATTCTAATAATAAATCAGCATATTAGAATGATTGATCCTCAAGACCGGAGTAATGGCTGATGAAAATTCAGCTTTGAATCACAGGAGTAAATTTTATTTTAAGCTAAAGTATATTAAAATAGAATCCATTATTTTATATTGTAATAACATTTCATAATAATATTGCTGTTTTTTTCTATATTTTTGATCAAATAAATGCAGCCTTGAGATTTTGTGTACGTCACTTTATGCACACATTGGCATTTTATCTGCCTTCTGCCTGCTTTCCAAGATTTCTAGAATAAGAAAAAATGGTTGACGTCTAGTTATCTTGGATAATGGTGACCCTCCTAAGGAATAAACATGAGTTCTAATACCTTTGCAATATAATTGTCTGCAGGTACGGCATCTGTTAGACACCGGAGAAACCAGGGATTTGCGTGTCGACATGGAGAATGCGGTTAACTCTTCAACTCCTAAACTCACAAGAAATGGTTGGTAGATTTTTAGTATTTAGTATCACATTATTGCACATCAGCTGTGGATACATTAATTTTCCATATATTTATTTAGTCTTTCCCCCTTTTTATACATTGGATAGTCTCAAATGTAAATGTGTATAACTTGATTTATTTTCATCCTAGAAATTCTGCTTGAGAAGCAATTGCAAGGTAATTTTGTGGGCGACTCTAATTCGAATGCATGACGTTCTTCAGGCTTCTACGTTTCAACAAGCTTTGTGCAGTTTGTTGTATGAAAAGAGTAACTCTGACATGGAATGGAAAGTTGTCTTTGAGCGCTTTAGAATTAAATGCAACTCTGCACTAACAAACATTTGTGGATTTTTATAAACTGAGAGCAATTACCAATGCCGTCTATGCCTTGAATGTTTCATAACCTCTCAAAAAGGAATGAAATGCACCATGAAAGTTCTTCAGATGCTGCTCTGGTCATGTGACTAACTTACTGAATATGCACATTCTTGCTTAGGCACCACTTGACTTTGCTCCCCCCCCATCAGAGTCCATCGTGCGCTCCAGTAAGCTGCTGAACTGGTGTCAAAGGCAGACGGAGGGATACAGGGGTGTCAGCGTGTCTGATCTCACCATGTCCTGGAAGAGTGGCTTGGCCCTGTGTGCGCTCATCCACCGATACAGACCAGACCTCATGTAAGTGCAGTATGCCACATGCTGATCCCAACAAAAGCCCTGTGTTATTACGGTGCTATATTTAGAGATGCAGCACAAGCGCTGCCGCAGAGAATCAGAGATTCAGTTCATGCAAAGAATAACAAAACTTGAATCGGAAAGGACGTGTAAGTCATATGCCCCTGCAGTGTGAGTAGACAGGAGATCAAGCAAAGTTAAAAAGAAAAATGTTTGACATTTTAGAGTGTTTTGAGGTTTTGGTGTATGATTATGAGCTTTGGACTATAATCATGAAATATACAGTACTCTGTACTGTAGTGTTTCCATCATTAAAAAGGATTTAGACAAAGAAATTTGTAATACCTTGTGACAAATATGTTTAAAATGATGTGCGCTCAAATAAGATACACTATTGTTCAAAAGTGTGGACTCAGTAAGATTTTTTTTATACTTTTATTCAGCAAGGACACATTGAATTGATCAGAAGTGACATTTATAACATTTATTCTGTAATAGAAGACAGAAAACTAGACACAAAACAGAAGATACGATGAGTCAAAGATTTAACAGCTTTGTTATTGAAGGCACATAAAAATGAAAAATCTGTCATCATTTACTAACCTTTGTTATTCCAACAGACTTACTTTCTTCTGTTGAACACAAAGGAAGATATTTTGAGGAGTTTGGGTAATCAAACAGTTTCTGGTCCTGATGGCCATAATATTTTTTTTCCCTACTATGGGGACCAGAAACTGTTTGGTTACTTACATTCTTTAAAATACCTTCTTTTCCCCTTTCCTTAAAACTTTCCCCTTTCCTTAAAAAAAAAAAAAAAAGGGCAGCCGTGGCCTAATGGTTAGAGAGTCAGACTTGTAACCCAAAGGTTTAAGGTTTGATTCCCAGGTCCGGCAGGGATTGTCGGTGGGGGGGGAGTGAATAACCAGTGCTCTCTCTCCACCCTCAATACCACGTCTGAGGTGAGACCCTTGAGCAAGGCACCGATCCCCCAACTGCTCCCCGGGCGCCGCAACATGGCTGCCCACTGCTCCGGGTGTGTGTTCACTGCTGTGAGTGTGCACTTGGATGGGTTAAATGCAGAGGACAAATTCCGAGTATGGGTCACCATACTTGGCCACACACCACTTCCCTTCAAGGTTTGGAAAACTTGAAGGTGAGTAAATAATGTCAGAATTTTCATTTTTGTGTCAACTGACCCTTTAAGTGTGGAATATGAGTTGGCAAAAACTTACAGAGTGCACCTCTAAGTGATAATGCCATTGCTAATATATTAAGTGTTTCTTCAGCTGTGGTAGTTAATTTGTACTCACCTCATTACTTTTGATAAGATATTTCTAGCTTTGTTTACCATGTAGTGTTTGTTTACTTGGCTTACTCATCTGTTGAGTACAGCACACTATAATAACAGTACGGCTGGGTAAGTTTCTCTTTTGCAAAAGGCCAGGAACGCGTGCTGTAGTTATTCTTACACTGGGTTCTGTTACGTAAAACAGCTGAAAACCCCATTAGCTTTTGAGACACATATTAGCATTATCATAACTCCCCAGCAGATGCTGAGTGACCTTTAAAAGCTTTTGCTCATGAGTTGTTTGTTATAGTCAGCTAAACTAGTCTGCATTTGTGTTTGTAAGGCAGCATTAGTGGAAGTCTCTGAGGAGGATACCACATGCTGACAATTGGCTTCTTCAGTAGCTCAATCCAGACACTTAATGCAGTGTGTTAGTTCAGCTTTCATGTACATACTCTAGGAAGTATATTTCTGATAATGCATATAAAATAGACTGGTTGAATTGTCTTCAGTGTCACATGATCCTTCAGAAATCATTCTAATATCCTGATTCGGTGCTCAAGAAACATTTCTTCTTCTTATTATTATTATTATCAATGTTGATAATAGTTGTGCTGCTTAACATTTATGTGGGAACCACAATATATTATATATTATAATATGTGCAACATATTATATTAAGTTTGTGATTTGTATAAGCATTTTTTAGGGGAAAACATTTTAATAGAATGTCCAATTTTAAATGATATTAGACAACATTGTTACTCAATACTAGAAGACATTTTTAAAAAGGTCTCTCCCGGAAGAATTTTAGAATTTTTATCATTGATTAAATTGAAAGATTCTATATGACTTTACTATTGTTGTTTTTTATATGTTTTTGTGTAGTGATTGCTATATTATTGTAAATGATGTATTGAAATGATACTGTTAATGTTGCCACGAATATAGCCATTGTTGCTGATATGGCATTAAAACATAAATAAAATAAGTAAATATACTATATAATATATAAAGTTCATGATAACATTTATTTGAAATAGAAATCTTTTGTAACATTATAAATTTCTTTACTGTCACTTTTGATCAATTTAATGTCCTTGCTGAATAAAAGTTTTAATTTCTTTCAAAAGCAAAAAAACAAAATGACTTTGAATGATAGCTAATTGGATCATTTTTTTAACCAAGTAGTAGTTTTTTGCTAAAATGTTTTCTGTTCAATGCTGGAACGGATTAACACTAACAGATTTGCATCAATAAAGCAACCTTTAATGACGGTTGCCAGTTTGACACAGTATGAGCAACACAGACTAACTTGGGAATGCAGCAAAACTCAACTTTAAAGTTTAATGCAATGCGGCGACCAGCAGTTGGAGTCCAGACAGTGAAGCTTGTGTGATCCACAACCTCATGCAGTTGGATACAGCAACCGAATAATAACTGCTGCTAGCAACCAACAAAACAACAACTTGAATCACTGTCAGTGTGAACAGCCCTTGAAAATGATGTTCAGCAGATGTTCTTGTGACATTTATGATTTAAAGATGTATTAAACTGCTTTCTAGATCATGCTCTTTTTACAGTAACATTGATGCATGTATTTTATGTGGTGTCAGAGTTTTTAAATCTGTTTTTAATAGTTCACTTCGGTTTTCTAACTTGCTAAGTAACTTGATTCTTATTCTATATAAAGATGTGTGTCATGTTGCGATGTCTTATAACTACAGTGAGTTTGACTCACTGGATGAGAAAGACGTGGAGAAGAACAACCAGTTGGCTTTTGACGTGGCTGAAAAAGAGTTTGGGATTTCTCCCATCATGACTGGGAAGGAGATGTCTGTTGTGGTGGAGCCTGACAAGCTCTCCATGGTGATGTACCTCAGCCAGTTCTACGAGATGTTCAAGGACACTGTGCCACCTGGTGGTGAGTTATAGCTTTTCAAAAATGCATTCAGAAAAACTTGCAAAACCAAAAAGGAATGTCAAGCCATTATAGGAGTTTGTATGCTATTTGCTTGCATGCATTTATCGATTGTAGTAGTAGTTATTCATATTTTTGTGTTTCAGAAAACCACAATCTGAGCCCAGAGGAGAAGGCTGCATTGATTGCCAGCACTAAATCACCCATCTCGTTCTTTAGTAAACTAGGTCAAAGCATCGCCATCTCCCGCAAACGAAACCCCAAGGTAGTCAAGTTACTTTCCGATAATGCAAAATTATTGATTCTTGTGATCGCAACTTTTTCTCTCAAATCGTGTGTAGGATAAAAAAGAAAAGGAGCTGGATGGACTGGGGAAAAGACGAAAGACCAGCCAGGCTGGACAATCAGAGGATGTAAGGCCATATCTTGCTGGATCAATGGATGTGCAGCATTGTGTATGTACTTGTCTAAATCCTTTCATTCCTGTTCTCCAACATCTCAGGAAGAGTTGCAGAGGGTTAATCGAGATGACAGGCCCTCTATAGCTACAGCTCTGGCAGAACGTAAAATTGACTCGGCTGCGGCAGCGAACAACAACAACAAAGTGAAGTCGATGGCCACACAGCTGCTAGCGAAGTTTGAGGAGAACGCCCCGGCGCAGTCAACCGGTCTCAAACGACAGGTGGGTTAGAGTTTGTGTTTTTGCGTGGTAGCTGCCTAAAATGACCCTGGATGTTCAGTGACATTTCTGAGTTTTTTTTAAATAACGAGTGAAATAAAGCATCATCTTAAGCAACAGGCTAAAATGCTTTGTTGGACCAAAATTGGCAACAAAATGTTTGTTGTTCTGCTGGAATGTCTGGTTGACTGTACCAGTGGTATTTTGTTATTATTTATATACTATTATAGTATCTATTAATATTTTTAGTTAGATTTATTTTGTATATTTTCAGTTAATTTTATGTGCTGTTGTCATTTTTAGTAGTTTTTCTATTTTACTTTATTTGGTAACACTTTATTTTAAGGTGTCCTTGTTACACGTTACATGTACTTACTATTATAATAACAGTAACTTATGCATTATTATGCAAGTAATCCTAACCCTAACCATATAGTAAGTACATGTAGTTAATTAATATTACTCAATACTTAAATGTATAATTACACTGTAACAAAAATAAAGTACACTGTACACTGTAACACCTTAAAATAAAGTGTAACCCTGTATTTTTACTTCTGTAATAGGGCTGTGCAATTAATCGAATTCGATTATCATGCGCATCTCGTCAGTAAAGCCGGTTCTGTGATTACCAGTAAATCACCATCACCTGTTTTCAGATGGAGCGGCATTTACTACACAGAGCCGTAGTTCACCGACAAGCTAGGCAATATCGCGTTCAAAATCGAAAGCGATTCGTCTGCGATTATGAACGCGATATTGCCTAGCTTGTCGGTGAACTACGGCTCTGTGTAGTAAATGCCACTCCATCTGAAAACAGGTGATGGCGATTTACTGGTAATCACGGAACCGGCTTTACTGATGAGATGCGGATGATAATCGAATTCGATTAATTGCACAGCCCTATTCTGTAATTTTACTACTTACACTTATTTTAATTTTTAAAAGTTTTAAGTTTTAAAAGTTTAAATTAAGTTTTAATTAATAACACTAAACTGTACATTATCCCCTCAATCTGTAGAAACTATTTCATTTTAAATTTCAGTTAAAAATGATCCTTTATATACCAGGAAGTAGGCAAAGTACTGCATGAAAATGACAACTGATTTTTGGCATAACATTGTATATGTTGAAGTAGTCTTGAGCAGTGTTAGGATATCACGTTGTGAATCAGCATTACTTTTGCAATGCTATTTGGGTGATTTATTTATGTGGGAAGCATATGAGCCCATGTGGTTATAAGGTTTGTTTAACCAAGCAACGAATCCTGTCCTAAACTGCTGTTACTTAATGCTTGAAGTGCACAGCATGCTGGGATTGTTTGAAACGATCAGGTTTATAGGGGAAAATTGACTCGGATTCATGCTGTGATCCATTCTAATGGAGAAGCCAACAGGAATGATTGGCATGAGAGAGGATTTTGGAGCTTTTTATAGGAAGCTAAACCCTTTGTGCTCTGCATCAATGTGAGGCTGATATGCTTGACACTGTTATCTACTGGATCCATGCAAGATAAAGGGTTATCTAAATACTACCGTTCAAAAACTTGGGGTCAGTAAGATAATCCACTATAATATTTCACAATATTTCTTTTTTTTTTTTTTTTTTTTTTTTTTTTTTTTTTTTTTAAATAAATGTTGCCTTGGTAAAAGACTTCTTTCAAAAACGATTTAAAAAAACTTACTGATCACAAACTTTTAAGCAGTAGTGTTTATTTATTTATTTATTTTTTTTCAGGTGTCTGTGGTCTGACTCATTTGGATGTCTGCTCATTCATCTTTTTCCTTCTACTTCCTGCATGAATTAGTTTCAAACTCACTCCCTGGTCACATGTTTTTAATAGTAGTTATTTTTAAGTTTTATTCATGCGTGGCACATTGCAGGTGTTTTTTCTGCAGTCAGTTCAGTCATTTACTTTCAGTTTCTCTCTGCATGCCTATCCTTATTTCTCATTTCTGTTCTTTTCCATTCTCTTTCTCACTCAAATGGATGTGAATGGCTTTGGCACTTCCTCACTGTCATTCATTGGTCACTTCACCCATTACGTGGTACGTGCCACTGGTTAAAGGGGGACTCCATGCCCGATCTGGGGCTCATACTGACCTCCTCTCCGCCCGCTCCATCTCTGAAAGAGACAGCGCGGCTGGCTCCAGTCCCTGCATGGAGGAAGGTAAAGAGTGTAGTACAATCCCATGTTCCCAGATTCCCATCAGCCATTAACACTCTTAAGTACCTACTTACCTCTTTACTCATCCATGTTTGTCATTGTCTTTGTGACTAAAAGAACTGGGTTTTAACTAAGCTTGTTTTGTTGAAATATGTCTTACATGTCCATTTTTCTTAATTTAGTCTTAATTCGGTTTCAAAAGCTAGTTTCTTGTCTCTTCCAGTTGAAGTAGCCTTATAGATCTTTTATATTGGACATGAACAAAATTGAGGTCAGAAGATCTCAAAAAGATGAAATTGAGGTAAAAAAGATATGAACTGTGCTTGTGTTGCCATACTAAATCAGTCTATCCAAAGATTAGTTTATGAACGATTTACACAGAAATTCATAATGCTCGTGTGTCATGAATTGTGGTATACCTGGGTATCTGTCATTCAGTCATTAAAATATATCTTCCCTCAAGACTACAAGATCTTGAACTGAGTATACTTTCTTTCTTCCTTTATAATTTTGTTTTCAGTTGAATCAAACTAAATGTTACCATTTAAAAGTTTGAGTTCAATAAGATTCTTAAATTGTTTTTGAAATAATTATCTAATGCTCACCAAGGCTACATTTATTTGATCAAAAGTACAGTAAAAACAGTAATATTGTGAATTATTATTATTATTATTATTATTATTATTATTACAATTTAAAATAAGTGTTTTCTGTTTTAATAAAGCTAAATTTTCAGCATCATTACTCCAGTCTTCAATGTCATATGACCCTTCAGAAATGATCCTAATATGCTGATTTGGTGCCCAAGAAACATTTTGTTTTGTTTTATGTTTTTATCAATGTTGTCATTACCATTATCATCAATGGAAAGTTAAAAAACAGCATTTGAAATAGAAATATTTTGTAACATTATAAATGTCTTTACTGTCGCATATCGGTTAAATGCTTGCTTGCTGATTACAAGTCATTACATCATATTTTATCAAATAAATTAAAAAATACTTACCCCAAACTTTTGAATGGTAATGCATTTAACCTTCTCTAAAGTCTATTATTGGGTTTATTAAGATCAGTTGGTGAGCTAAGTTTGTTTCCATTTGTTTTAATGAGAGAACTGTTATATGAACATGAAGGCTTGTGTCTGTGAGAGGAAAACATGACACCTTGAATTCATCTTTTAATCTTTTATTCAGAGGCGTACACAGTTACAGGAGCAAATGAGTTTCCGCTATAAAGAAAGACTGAAGTGTCAAACTCTCCCCATCAAACAGGAGCAGGTACACATCTGTAGAAAAGATGCATTGCTTTTATGGTTACTACATAGTATCCAGTGTCCTTCCTTGTGTAGTAAACAAGAAGTCCCATGAGGTGATCATTTAATCCCCTGTGTGCTTGTCTGTTGTTGTTAGTTTCCTATTTGACTAGACATGCATCGGAGACCTAGAGGCATATCTTTCCACACTGCGCTTTGGTGCTCTTTGTTTGCGTTTCCAGTTTGATTGAAACAAATGAGCTGAATGCTTTGCTTATTGTTCTGGTGCTTTGATATTCCTCGTTCTCAGATTGTAGAGGTTCAGATGTGGTTTTGATAGCTTTGTTAGACATTCCATGTGCATGGGAGGTCTGTGTGTGTGTGTGTAAGTGTCACTAAAGTCACTGGGTTTGATTATCAGCTGTGTTTTTCTGCTTCTAATGGGTCACTGTTTGTTCTCTAACACAACGTTCCTGTCTCTCATCACTACGATTATGTTTGTATGCAGTAGGTGATTGGATGTTTGGATGGTATTATCAGGTTTTTTAATCTGAGGAGTGTGTGTGAGATCTTGTATTTGTGTAATATTATGTGAACGGGTTTCTCCTCTCTTGTCTTTCTGAAGGCCAGCAGCGGGACTGAGGTCTTGAGGAGCTGCCCTAAGAAAACCATTCTCCTTTCTTCTTCCTCACCCTCATCTTCCTCATTCTCTTCATCGTTTCTTCCACACGCACAGGTGACACTCTCCTGTCTTCCTGTACTAACCTCAGCATCTCTCACAGGGGCTGGTTTTAACAGAAATTCTCCTATTACAGTCGCTTGTGATTAGGTTTTTGTCGGTATTTAGACTTTAGGGTGCAGAGCTGTTTGTCTTTATCAGTGTGTTGATCAATCCCTCTGGCATATTCATGGCAAAGTCAGTATAAATCAGCAATAAAAAAAAACTTTTTTTTTCTTTTATACTTGAATAGTTTGAACTCTGCAAACAATTGATATACAAAAAAATACTGATAAACTTATTAAATATTGGTAAACTTCAGTTACCCTTTAAGTACATGTAAGGAAAAGAAGTAAAGACTATTTTGACACATTATTATTATTATTATTATTATTATTATTATTGACTTCATATATTCATTCATCATTTTTTTTTTTTATAACTTCATGCTCCAGGCATGATTCTGGCTTACATCAATCCTTAAAATAACAGCATTTATTTTATATAGAAATCTTTAAGACCTTATAAATGTCTTTAGTATCATTTTCAATCATTGATCAATTTAATGCGTTATTAAATTTAGTTTATTAAAACATTACGAATACATATAAATATTATGTTTATTATTCATTTATCACAAACAATTATCATTCAGTCAGGCTTGTCAGATTTGGAAGTATGTAGTTTTGCACATCCTTACACATGACCAATTTACCTAAATGTGAAATGGAATATTTCATGCAGTTCTGGAAACCAAAAAATTGTCATTGTTTTTATGGAGTTCGATAAAGTTGAAATTGCATTTTGGTTAGCATCGTTTTAATGAAAAAACTCGAATGGACCACCATGACTTTGTTGCGTTTTTGTTTCAGAAATATGTGGCTGTTCCCCTTCTAGTTTTGATTGTTCGTTTAGTCTGAGATCTCCTAGCTAATGATAGGGTGGAACTGATTTATGTCTGTTCTCTGCAGCATAATGTTAACCAGTCAGAGATAAACAAGTGTAATGGTGGTGGTGATGAAGAGAATGAGATCCAGGACCCTTCAATCTGTTACAGGGTAACTGCATGGGGCTTTTCTCAAAACTTTGCCAAATTTTTTTTTGAAGATTTGTAACTTCCATTACATCTTCGTGAACATGTATGCATGTGTGTTTGGAGAACTACAGTTAACATCCCTAAATTTGCAGAATAAACATTTGTATTTGTAATTTCAATATATTTTATTTAGCTTTCAGAATTAAAACTACAAAAACTGCATGAGGACTATAGAGTGCTGCAGCTGTGACGTCAAAACCTAAGACTAATTCAAAATGGCTTCCGTCAAGTTTTTTTCAATGGGTTTTTATTATGGATTTTTCAGTTTGTGAGTAAAACAAGGTATGTGGTAAATATAAATTGATTATACTTGGACATTTTGCTCTACAGTGTAAATTACACACACCCATAGTGAAAATCAATTTTTGAAGCAGTTACAAAATGTAACTGCTTAATTTTTTTTTTTTTTTTTTGTAATTAACTAGATAAGAACATTTGGAGTGTGAGTGTGTACAGTTTACATTACGTTGTACAACAAAACATCCAAGTATAAGTTATGTTTACCACAGATCATATTTTACTCATGAATTGAAAAAACCCATAGGAAAATCTGTTGAACCTCATGCCGAATTAGTCTTATGGGTTTTGACGTCACAGCTGCAGCACTCTACAATACGATATCCAGATAAGATTTCAAACCCAAAAAAGAGTTTCATCAGCCTTTCCGTTTACAGGAAAATAACTTGCCTAATGTGGACAAGCCAAAGCCCATACATATCCCTAGCATTCAAGAGCGAACGGCCACTCTAGTCGCTAGGTTTAAAGGCAAGCCTGACAGGAAGGACAAGCCACAGGTAGAGCAAATCAAGAAAAAACGGCATGCTCTTAAAGGGATAGTACACCCAAAAATGAAAATTCTGTCATTAACTCACCCTCAAGTTGGTCCAAACCTGTATGAATTTCTTTCTTCTGTTGAACACAAAAGAAGATATTTTGGTAACCAAACAGTTGCTGGTGGAGTAAATGACAGAATTTTAATTTCATTCACTTTAACTAATGGATAATGAACAATATCAGACAGCTTGGACAGCACAACCAGGTTAAAGACAATAATAACACCATGTCTTGAGTCATGGCCTTGAGTTGTCTTTAACATTTGTGCTCTTTCTTTTTCCAAATATATAGAAAATAATAGTTATATTTTTCCCCTCACATCTTCCTTTGTGAAGGTTATGAAAAAGCCGTCACGGTTCTTTATTGAGCAGTGGCTCTTGACCCACGGCCTCAGTCCTGAGCAGCCCTTCTACCCTTCTGACCCCTCTGACCCCCAGCATCAGGTAGCCCTGCCTGAGCATGGAGAATTATGCATGGACGTCTCAACTGTACCTTAAACACACAGTTCCTCTCTAACCTATGATGTTTGAATGCTTGATACATAACTCTACACAACTAAAAAAGGTCTTTCCTAATGGATTTTATTCACAGTATTGCAGAAAATGGTGATATTCCTTGTTGTAATGTCATGACTTAAGACTGCATCTCTCTCACAGCAGAGGGAGATTTTGCATTCTGATGATCACGTGCCTTTTCACATCCCCAGCATTCAGGAGAGAGCCGAGAGGTTAGCCTCTCAGTTTAAAGACAAACCAGCAAAGCCAAAGGTGAACTCTCAGCACTGGGTGTCCTTGAAAAAAAACTTTTTTTTTTTTTTTCATACACAGCCTTAAACTGTTGATGCATTTTAACAGTTAAGCAGTCTTTTGGCCTTGTCACAACACATATTTAGCATAGATTGAGTGGAAATTGTTTTCAAGGAATGTTGTGGGTTAGATAAAGCTCTTATTCATGTTGTGATCACACTCCTTAAGTGTGGTAAAATCACTGTAACATGACCTTTTGTGGCTTATTGCTTGTATAAATAACCGATCATTTTATAATAGTGGCAGCAGCAATATACACTACCTTTCAAAAGTTTAGGGTTGATACTTTTTTATGTTTTAGAAAGAAGTCTGTTTGTTTTTTCGTCAAAATACAGTATAACAGTAATATGTAATAACTGTAATGGTGCTGAAAATTCAGCTTTGCCATTACAGGAGCAAATTATATTTTAAAATATTTTCAAGTAGAAAAGTTATTTTAAATTGAAATAATTTTTCAGAAGATTACTATTTTTACTGTATTTTTGACAGTTACTGTTTTCTACTTGAATATATTTTAAAATGTAATGTACTCCTGTAATGGCAAAGCTGAATTTTCAGCATCATTACTGCAGTCTTCAGTGTCCCATGATCCTTTAGAAATCATTCTAATATGCTGATTTACTGCTCAAGAAACATTAATTATTATTATCAGTGTTGATGTGTGTAAACTGTACACTTGCCCCATAGACTTATATTGTAAATACTATTATTGTAAGCACTGTTTTTACTTTCAGGTGCTGTCAGTGGAGGTTAACTTGCAGTATTCCTTTTAAGACTGTCAATTTCTAGTTTTCTTTCTGCCTACTGTTCCCGTCGTCTTGCCTTGATATCCTTCATCTCTCTCTATGTCTCTCTTTCTGTCTCTACCTCTTTCAAAGTCTAAGAAAAAGGCGTCACACTTCTTCACAGAGCAGTGGTACAGAGCGCGTGATGTGAGCTCTGTTAGCCCTCTGCACTCTCCCAGCTCTTTCCGGCAGGTAGCAATGATGCATCTAATGACTGCTGTGTTCTGGAGTCGTGTGTTTGCATGGATGTTAGGGGTGCAACGGATCATAGATGATCCGTGATCCGTACAGACCAGTCCCCACGGTTCGGCACGCGTGTGATTCGCTGTTTAGTTCAACCAGTATAGACTGAAAGTTATCATTTGCACGTGTTTTGTCTTGCCAAATTACACATTCAAGCAATTTCAAACCATTCAGATGTAGGAGAAATCAACTGGACTCGCGTCGCTTTCTGCGCCAGCCGCTGGCGCAGTAACACGGAAGCGGTGCTGCATGCACGGCGCAGAGAGAGAGAGAGTGCAGCGCCATTCAGATACCTAAGGTTTCCAGAACGCCCTCAATGGATGGATACATACACGCAAAGTTATGTGAAAATACCCATTTGGCAAGTATTCTGGTAAACACAGTCGGTTATGTCTTAAGTTAACGTATACAGCTGAGAAAGAAACCGGATGTGTGTCAGTATTAGGTCCGTGCATTTCTTAAAGAGACAGCAGCCTGCTTCTCTAATACCTGCTTCTGTCTGCTAATGAAACAACACCACAGCTTTAACAAAGATTAATCTGTATTTAACTTATGCAGTAAGCATTATTGTGTTGTTTTACACTTAATTTTTAAATTTCTGCATCTTTATTTATAATTTCATGTTGTAGGCTGTTCATCTGTGCTTGTAATTTGTGCAATTGTTCTTGTATATAGTAGTTAAGCTAGTAGTTTCTGCTGGGGTGTAGAAGTAAGCTTTTAGTAATAAATGAAAAGCAATTTTTTTTTTTTTGCTGATCCGAAAAATGATCCGATCCGTGACTCAAAATCCGTAGTATGATCCGAACCGTGAGTTTTGTGATCCGTTGCACCACTAATGGATGTGTTTCTGTAACACTTTCAAACACACTCTGTTAATGGAGGAGAGCTGCCATTCTGCATACCTTTTGTCTGAGGTGTCTCTCTCTAGTCTTCACAGGTGTTTAACTAGATGTATCAGTGTGTGAAGCTAAGAATATTAAAATGCAACCAAAATTGACAAGTACTGTTGCCAAACATTTTAACACAGCTGTAAGCTGGATGTGACTTGTATTCATGAGCTGCATAAAAGCTATTTTTGGAAACTAATCTGCATGTTCATGCAACATTGAAATTTTGAATTGAATTTGAATTTAACATGCTTCAAGCATGATTGTTAAAGCCCAGGGCAAGTATTTCAGTAGATGCTGATAAATAAGTTTGCATCAAGTATGTTTACAAGTGTAATTTTATGTTGAAGGCTTTTATTTTATTTAACTTGGTACAACTTGAATGCTTTGTTTTGCATTGCTTTGAGCTGAATTACACCTTGTGCCTTCTCTCATCTACACAAATAACCATGCAAGAAAATCTGAAATTAACTTTTTTTTTTTTTTTTTTTTTTTTAATCCTTCATGACCTTGAAACATACTACCATTCAAAATTTTGGGGTTAGTAAGACATATGTATTTTATTTTTTGAAAGACATCCCTTATTCTCTCCAAAGCTGCTGTTAGTTGGTTAAAACCATAATATAGTATTGTGAAATATTATTGCTGTTTAAAATAAGTTTTCTATTTGAATATATTTTTCTATTTGAATGAATTTTCAGCAGCCAATTCTCCAGTCTTCAGTGTCACATGATCCTTCAGATATCATTCTAATATTCTGATTTGGTGCTTATGAAACATTTCTTATTATTATCAATATTGGAAAAATGGTTGTAATGCTTAATAATATTTTTGTGTAAAACGTAATGGATTTTTTTTTCAGGATTTTTTAATGAAAAGAAACTTCACATAATTTATATTTGAAATATACATTTTTGTAGCATTGCAAATGTCTTCACTGTCACTTCTGATCAGTTAACACATCTTTGCTAAATAAAAATATTAATTTCTTTAAAATGAATCTTACTCTCCCCAAATTCTGAAAGTTAGTGTATGTTTGTGTCTTAAAGTATGTTATGATCTAAAAGTGTCATTTCAAGTTGAAAGTACAAGTGCAATTAAATTTTCCTTGCTATCCGTTTCTCACAACTTGACTGCCTTATTCCGTTTTAGCACTTTGAATTGCTTTGAGCTGAATTGCACCTTGTGCCTTCTGTCATCTACACAAATAACCATGCCAGAACATCTGAATTTAACTTTTATTTTACATTTTTCATAGTCTTGAAAATTGCTACAGCATCTCACTCAGCTTTCAAACATTTATGCTTTTAAAAAACCTTTTTTGTTCTGTTCACCACCTGTAGCGTTATGTAAAGATGTACACAGGGGGTGTGAGCTCACTGGCTGAACAAATAGCCAATCAGCTTCAGACTAAGGACGACCCCAGGCCCTTGCTTGAGAAAAGGGATTTGGTAAGAATTATGGGTGTTGTAGTATTGGTGTACACAAATGAGACTGCATAGCTCATTATGGCTAACTTATAGTACTGGGTATCACCAACTCTCTGTGAACACAATGCATATAGTATACCATGATTCAGTGCACTGATAACTGGATCAAGACACAGCAGCAACAACAACAACCGGACATGAATAAAAAGTTGTTCTGTTTCATCTTTAAATTCATATACTTTTATACTGCAACAGTTTTTGTTCCAAGAAAAAGGATGTGAGAAATGTTCACTGCATTGATGCTGAGTTGTCTGTAAACTACTATAGTATGTTATCATTATAGTTTATTTATTTAGTAATTTCGTTTTTATATATATTTTTATAATTTCTAAAATATTTCTGAATCCTTTATTTTTTATGACTTCCGAATGTACATAATTTATAGAGTTTTTAAATGATTTTTATATTTTATTTTAAAGGATGTGGTGTCAACATTGGCAAATAAGAACACCCAGTTGTGTTGATTTACACAGATTTGATTAGTTTTATTTTAGTGTCTTTGGAAACTATTGACTCTGTCATGCACCAGACTTTACACAAGAGTTGGATCTTCAGTTCCTCGAAGCACAGAAGATCATAGATTATTTTGGTGCATGCTGTCTCTCTTGGCAGATTTCTAAGCTCTTAGGTGCCACTCCTTGCGCTCGCTTAAAAAAAGACCTGACCTAGCATGTCTCGCTTCTGTGTCTGTATCTCTGCAGGGTTCCTTGCGGAAGGAGTTCCCTCAGAATATTGGAGGCAGCGATGTGTGTTTCTTCTGTCGGAAGCGTGTCTACGTGATGGAGCGTCTCAGCGCAGAGGGAAAGTTTTTCCATCGCAGCTGCTTCAAGTGCGACTACTGCGGCACCACCCTCCGCCTGTCCTCCTACGCCTTCGATGTTGAGGACGGTATGAAATCCAAGCGGAATTAAAATCCCTCCTGATTATGTTATTCATACTGTAGCTACTTATAAGTTACCATCATACCATTTATCCTACATTACATTTCTTAATCTGAATACTCTGAGCTGTTTTGATTAATGTAAGCACTCTCTTTAATATCCTGTCGCTGTCATGAGATGTGCTTTGTGACCAACACAGTGGGATATTGTTATATGAGACAGAGGGACCGTTTCTCAACATCATCAATGATTCTTTATTAACTATGAGCCATTATGTATACTCCCACATGGCGTAGTTTCAGATATGCACGTTAGGCGGAAATCAGACACATTTGTTGCATTTCGGATTTGATAAATCACTTCATTTGAGGTTTTCTCCAATTCATGTTCTGAAGGAGATGCTAATGGAGTACATTTGTGTGTGTTTTCGCTCTTGTAGGGAAGTTTTACTGTAAACCGCACTACTGCTACCGACTTTCTGGTCTGGCACAGAGAAAACGGCCTGCGCCTGCTGCTGCTGCTCCCGTAAACCCCAAGGTACTGACTTCTTTATTCTCTGTGGTTGGGGAAAAAAAAAACAATGTTTTTATCACTGTACATTCTATTTGAACATTTTTTTATGATGCAATAACAAAAAAAGCTAATATATTCAGATTTTTTTTGTTGTGGTCATAGGAGCCCCAGGTGTTGGCGGTAACCCCCAACACAGTGGACGCCCCAGGCCAAGCAATAACTTCTCAGGCCCCTGTGGAACGCCGGCCCTCAGGTACCCGCCTTTCCTCTTTAGGCCCCGTCCTGTGCCTCTCTCGAGGAGTAGGGGGCACTCTGCGCTCGTTGCGACGAGCAGTGTCGTGGACCCGCCACCAGGTGGCGCACAATCCCTTAGATTCTCCTTTCCTCCTCGCCTACTGCGTTTATCTGCTCTCCTGCTTTACTTTCAACATCCTGCTCAATATTCTCTAGCATGACCCCCTTCCAGCCTCTGAGCTAATCAGGGCACTTCCTGCCCGCACGCGCTGTGATTTCGAGTGATACTGTGCTTGTTTTGTGTATCTCTGATGATGTCACAAATGATTAACTCATTGTAAACTGCTTGGCTGTATATAATATGTATAATATTCCAAGTGGTGCAGCCTAATTAAATCTCTTCTTTTGATTATGAGTAAACCATCCGCACAAAAAAGCATATCAATTAAGTGTGTAAGCTACTGTTAATTAATTAAATGCATAATTTAGAGCTTTGTGAAGTGACTTAGAAAAGTTACATTCATCAAATAACATATTAAGTGTAGTAATAATTAACCTTTTTTGCCTGCATGTGTTATAAATATTCTTTATTTATTGCCTGTTTTTGTTGCTCTCCTTTCTGTCCTTCCACTGTATAGATCTGTGATTAGTGCTTTTAAGTTTGTGATTGTAATTTCTGACCTGTGCACCTTTTGTAACGTAGTGCTTGTGATTGGTGGACTCTGTAAGCTTTACCTTTCCCCTCTCCTATCAGAGCAGCTTGTTGCTGAGCTACTGCCTGCATCTGTGCCTGTGATTGGTCTACACTCCCATCAGTCCTTGCATCTCTGTCTCAGTGTTTGTTCACCTCCTAATTCTCCTCTGCATAGTTCTAACACCACTGCTTGTGGGATCCGTCATGTATGTATCACTGAGAATGATTTACAATACAAAACTTCCGGTGAGTTCGTACTACTTCGGATGAAATATATAAAGTGTAAATGGTCATAGTGGTTTTATTGAGAAGTTTTAGCAACATTAATACATTAATCATAGATATTTTAGAGGTTTGAATCTTATAAATAATTTTTCAGTTATATTTCACCTAAAAATAGCAAGAAAATAGAAACGATGTTTTGCATAATGAGAATAAAGCTCTTAGTTTTCATTTAATGCAAAAAAATGTCATTTGTATTACTGTTATGCTTAAGAAAATGGCATTATTATTAATGTATCATTTGACCTGTTTATTTAAATTTTCACTGCAGTACTGAAAGTTATATAATTATGGTTTATGGTTTAGACTATATATAATTGGCCTAAAACAGTTAAAACAGACTTTAGTTTCTTCATGCAAAATATAATTTCTTTTATACTTTTAGATTGTGGTGTAAATAAATTAATAAATTTATTTTTAGTATGCCTTTAGCATTTGGGTAATCAGATCAGATTTGTCTGGAATCATAGATATGCATCAAGGGAACATGACACACTATTTTATTCATGGGGTCTGTCACTACATAATCACTATATGAGGCACATTCGTTATTCAGTGAGTTCTGAATACATCGGTCATAATTCAGTTACGGGTGACGAGTTTTTTCAGTCAATTCTTTCTATATGGATTGCATGCTTCATTCCTCTAACCACTTCCACCATCACAGTCATGTTTTTTTGTTTAATTACATTCACAAAATGTTCTCACTGGCTTGATTTGGGTTTTGGGATTTGTTTCACTGGATAGACGTATTAGTCATACACATGTCCACCTGTTCATTAATGTTAAAAAAGTTCATTAATATTAAAACAAAATTCTAAAGTTATTCTATTTATCAGAGGTGCTTTAATTGGAAGGGAAAAAGGCAAGGTAACCATAACTTGTATTTATTATTTAAGGACACATTTTAAAGTATTTTACTGACAACATGATATTTACATCTTGAATATATGTGGAGTCGTGAAGGCCAAATATTGTTTGTGTAAATAAAGTTAAAGAGTTATCACTTTGATTGTGTTTGTCTTATTTGTCTGAGTGGAAATAAATCCTTGTGCAGTAAAACAACTTTAAAAGGAGGTAGGGTGGGTGGACAGTAGATATGAATTATATGAAATAATAAACCTAAAGTCTTTTTATACATCTCTGTATTGATGCCCCTAATGGTTTTGGCTTTAACTAAATCAAGATGGAAATAGTATGCTAATTGCTACCATGACGCCCCTACATACCAGCCCACTGAGCCCAGAGCCACTCTCTATCCGTTACATATGAACTGTTTACATTAATGACATTTTCTCTCTTCTCCTCTTTTCTGTCCATCACAGTGACAGAGGTGAACGGGGTTACAGAGCCCAGTGTGGCCAAACGTCTTAAAGGGACTCCTGAAAGGATCGAGCTTGAGAACTACCGTCTGTCTATGATGAGAGAGGAGGAGCTGCAGGAGGTGC
The DNA here is from genome assembly GCA_021397915.2 of Tor tambroides. NCBI lineage: Eukaryota > Metazoa > Chordata > Actinopteri > Cypriniformes > Cyprinidae > Tor > Tor tambroides. The sequence continues at coordinate 9,866 of JAFVLL020041478.1, read as the reverse complement.
CCGAGGAGACGCTGGCTGAGCACAACCTCAGCAGTGTGCTGGACAAAGCCACTGACATTGAGGAGGGATCCAGGTATCTCTCTCATCTTTATATCATATTATCATAGCGTGTTTCTATCATGTGAGCACCACTAATTATCAGTCATTTTCAGCCATTAATGACAACGGTGCTTGTTCATTAGTATTCCTTAGTACTTTAGGGAAAGGGAAAAGGGGGAAAGGGAAGTGGTGTGTGGCCAAGTATGGTGACCCATACTCTGAATTTGTCATCTGCATTTAACCCATCCAAGTGCATGCACACAGTAGTGAACATACACCCGGAGCAGTGGGCAGCCAATGCTGCGGCGCCCGGGGAGCAGTTGGGGGTTCGGTGCCTTGCTCAAGGGTCTCACCTCAGTCGTGGTATTGAGGGTGGAGAGAGTGCTGGTCATTCACTCCCCCCACCTACAATCCCTGCCGGACCTGAGACTCAAACCCACGACCTTCGGGTTACAAGTCCAACTCTCTATCCATTAGGCCACGACTGACCCACACAGTCTTTATAATATAATTATGCTGTAATTAAAATGTGTGACATAAGTGTTTGCATTTTTATAATTCAAATTTTCCATGCTCTTTAGTTCCTGTTTCACATGATAGAAAGATGTTGGAAAATATTTTTTAATGCAGAAGCTGAAATGAATTTAAAATTGGCATATGGTAATTTGTTCAAGAAAAGTGACTTGATGTAACAAGGACAGGGTTCCTACACTACTTTGGATTTTATCATTTGAAGACACAGTGTTGCCAATTATTTATTTATTTATTTTTTAATACCTGTGTTGAATTTCAAATGTTCTCGCTTGGAATTAAAACTTTTAAATATGCATTCCTGGTCTTAGTGAACAAACTTCTGCCATTCCATTCTCCAACTATCTTCACTAATCCTGTTATTTCAAACTTTCAATATGATTTTTTTGAATGCAGTAATCATTAAATTAGCAAGGATGCGTTAATCAAATGTGACCATAAAAAATGTAAATTTTTACAAATATATAAATATATATATAGTTTTTCATCAGTCTAACTTTCTATTTATTACAGAATCTCTGAAAAATTGCTTTACAGTTTCCACAGAAACAGCACAACTGTTGTAAATACTGATAATAAGAAACGTTTCTTAAGCACCAAATCAGCATTAGAATGCTTTCTGAAGGATTGTGTGACACTGAAACTGCAGTAATGGCGCTGAAAATTCAACTTTATATTAAAATAGAAAAGTGTTATTTTATATTTTAATAATATTTCACAATATTGCATTTTTTTCAGTATTTCAATCAAATAAATGCCACTTTGGTTAGCTTAAGAGACGAGACACTTAAAAAAAAAAAAAACATTGAAAAATCTTACCGACCCCAAAACATTTGAACTGTAGTGTAGGTAACTTGCTTTGAGTGTTTATTTGTGAGCAAAAAGAGCAAACGGGAGTCAATTTGTGATTTTTACACACTTACCAATCCCTACAGCAGCTCAGAGTCTGATATGGAGGAAGAGGATGAAGAACCGGAAGCGGCCGGCCCGTCCGATCTGGGTGGGGTTCCCTGGAAAGAGGCGGTGGAGCTCCACGCTAAACTAAAGGGAGGAAGCGACGCTGGCGCAGCAGAAGACGATGATGGCCTTCATGATGGAAATGGAGAGATGGACGAGGAGGAGGAAGATGAGGAAGATGAAGATGAGGAGGAGGAAGAAGATGAATCGAGTGATGGTAAGCAACGCGTCAGTGCTGTGAGGGTGATAAAAGTGTCTCTACACAATGAATAATGGATGTAAATGGATGTCCTGGACAGAACGTCCTGTTTGATGGCGGTTCATTTGATTTTAGAAGGCAAACTTGAAGCAGCTTATATTCTTTTTCTTTTTCAAAGATAATTTTAAAGGAATAGAAAGACTGTAATGTGTTTGCTCTGCAGAGTCTCATTTCCTCTGTCCACTTCATATCATCTTTATGTATGTGGTGTCTAGCTCCCCTGATTAGATATTATATGTTCACCAGGGTTGTCTGCTGTCTCATAGTCACAGAGAACTTCTGAAATTACATTTTCTCTTTGAGTAAGACTTTTTCTGATGAAAAATGTAAGACAAAAGATTTCCCAAGAGATTGCTCTAACCCCAGAGCTTCAGCCCCTGATATATAATAATTTTACACTGATATATCTCATCAGTGAGGCGCCGAATCATTCAGCGATTCTAAACTTGTTTGTACTAATGCGCCACTGTTGCTAGCCTTTTCAACCTTCGGCATTTTCAGATGTTTGTGGCATCTCTGGCAAATTAACTAGTTTTCCTTTTCCAACTGTGTCTCTTGTATTTCTCCTTTATAAAAAGAACCTTTTATAACTGTCTTTGACACAAACTTTTTAATAAGAGTCCAAACTATTTTACATGGTGAAATCTAACAAGTAACTAAGGAAAAACTGGCGATGGACCTTTGAATTGTTGAAATGATTGAATTATGGAGCATCTGTCAACCAATCAGAATCAAAGACTGTACAGAGCCATGGTATAATGTTTTTGACAACAATATATAGTACTTTTTGGTACTTGTATTATACTATTATATTACACAATTCCAAAGATTTGCCATATTTTGTCAGTTCATCAACTCAATAAAATAAATAAAATAAGTAAATCACCCAAATCAATCAATCAATCAATCAGTAAGTCCATATTGTAGCTGATACTAACTGTTGAAGTCCTCAGTACTTCGGTCTCTGAATGTTATTGCAGGTTCCTTGTTCTGTGTGTAATCCTATACTGTGCCAATATTATTTTTTCCCTATCTTTTGCCTGTCACTTGTCTCTTGATCCTCTGCTCCGTCTTTTCCATCACTGTGTGTCTGTGTGTATGTACGCGTGCTGGGGCAATTGTATGGGATGACAGCGGGAGCGTATTTCCCCTGGGAAAGGGAGCTTCAGTCAGGTCTTTGGTTGGAGAATCTCGCAAATGAAGAGGATACGGGTATATTTAAAGGTAGTGATGCCTGTGGATGCGTTTGGCTTTGGCACATGCCGATACCTCATAACTTCATCAGTAACTAAAGAATTATTGAGCTAACGCAATTTGCCTGTATTTCTCCTGCTTTCCTCCTTTTTTTAATTAGCTCTACATTTATTTTAATTTAATAAGGTTATGATGCTTTTACCATTAAAATAATTGTTAATTGCTGTCTTTTTTTCTGTTTTAATATTGTTTGGGGTTGAAATGGCGTGCATTCACTCCACCGTGGTATTTTGAATGAGATTTTTGTGGGTGTTTTCACACTTGCTTTGGTTGTTTGGTCTGAAACTGAGCTTATGTCATTAACACGAGTAGGGCTGCAACTAACGATTATTTTGATAATCGATTAGTTGGCCGATTATTCTTTCGATTAATCGATTAATCGGATTAAAAAATATTTTATTTTGACAAAAAAAAAACACTATTCTACATTCTGCCCAATGTCCTTCAAACAAACCTCCCAACTGAATGCTATGAAAACATACAGTGCTTAACAATTTATTAGACCACCTAAAGAGAAAACACAAATATTTTAGGAATCTGTCAAAAAAATTGTTTAAATCTAAAAATGTTATTGTCATTTATTGGGCAAATTACAAACTAACTAATTAGTATTTATTCACATAATAACAAAAATTGCCTCATAACAGCTTGCATTCTTGCTTGCATTATGTACTTTTTGACTGTAATTGGGTATCTGAAAAAAAAAACTATAAAGTGCTCTGCCTTTCTTTCATAGATAACAACAATAATTACATTATAGCATTAGAATTAGCCTACTACTCTTGCTAAAGAGCTTACGCATATTGGATGACTAACCAATACAGAAAGCTAAAACATGATTTTGGTTATCACCAGTAGCCTACTGTTAATTTAGAGCAGCCATGGCACAAACCTTACATAATTTGTTAAAAACCTTACATAACTTTGTTTTAATAAATTTGGTATGCATTGTATATTGAATATAGTTTAAATCTGTTAAAAATTAAAATAATAATGACAAATAAAAACACAAACTCAGTGTTAACCAACAGGTAAGAGTAATGTTCTGCAGGAACACGTGTTCACTTTGATCACAGTCACGTCTTAATGTAATTTCTTTATCCTGTAAAAGGCGGTTATGAAGCGTCTGATATTTATATTTAGACAATTCACGCTGTTATCCCTTTAAAGTTCCTACTCTCATAAAATATTCGCACTGCATGTTGACTTTTAAACCTTAAATTAACTTTCAACAACAGATATTTCAGCACAATGGATATTTTTGCGCTGAAAAGCCTATTAATTTTCTCCCTCTCTGTGTTCCGTCTGTCTGACACCCGGCGCTCATTCGGTATTTTAAACTTAACACAGACTGTCAGGACGGACCTTTATGCAAAAATGGAAATGCTCGAGCGAATTTGTGACATTTATAGATAAGGATATGACCGTAAACTGAAAGTTTTTGCGCTGAGGACGCACACGCATCTGTCAGAGCGCCTGACAGGGCAAGCCATTACGCTAATACATTAACTTAAAGCTTAAAATAAAGAATTCTCATGTTTTGAGCAGCTTAGGTCACGTACTTCTCCCGCAGCATCTCATTCCGTTTACTCCACTATTTTTAGATGCATTTTGTCCATAGAAGTGCGTTATTCCATGTTGTAATTTGAGCAACCGCTGAAGTTGGACGTGCACTGTGGGCAGACCCGATTAATCGATAATGAGAATCGTTGTCGATGATTTTCATAATCGATAATAATCGATTTTATCGATTAGTTGTTGCAGCCCTAAACACGAGTACCTCTGTTAATACTAGCAGCATTTGTTTATCACTGTATCTGAGTAACAGGAAGAGAAGATGCCAGCTTCTTTGTTTCATTAATGTTTTTATTGTTGTTTTACCAAACCTTAAAGGGATAGTTCACCCAAAAATAAAATTGTATGATCATTTACTCACCCCCATGTTGTTCCAATCCTGTATGATTCACTTTCTTCTGTGGAACAAAGATAATGGTAATCAAACCATTTTGGTTGCCATTTTTTTTCCATATAATAGAAGACACAGACATTTCTTAATTTTCATTTATGTTTTATACAACAAAGTCATACAGTCATGCAGGTTTGGAATGACATGAGGGTGAGTAATAAATATCATTTGCCTCTGCTGCAAATATAATGCAAGAAATTCAAAGAATGCATGCAAAGAATGCATGAAATTTCTGCGACAAGAAGGTATGAGAAATTCATTATACGCCTGCCATAATGAGTAAGTTATGTCATCATAAGCAGTTCATCTTTGCTAATTCGGGCTGTTTGTGATCCATACATGAACCATAACCCAAACTACAGTTTCAAGCCCACTCGGACACGTTTTGTGCATTCACGCCAACTAAATGACCTGAACGCTGACATCAAGTGTACTCAAATTCGCACCAAAAGCTCAAGTCTGAAAGCCCCCACAGAGTTGATTGTTGCTTTTTAAAAATTGCTGTCATATATGAAGGAGCCTCTTCTAATGCATGCTACTAACTTTGCACTTTACAGTCGATTCTAAACTATAATGTTCTCCTCTCTTTTTGTCTTCATTGTTTCTGTCTGACCGTTTATGGCTGCTGAATCTCACTCTCTGCTCACATTGCTGCCTATGGGGACTTTTTTTGTGACCTGGACATTTTTACTTTTCGAACAAATTGTATTTTCTGTTCCTGACGTGCTAATGGACTCGCCAATTAATCCTACAAAATGATCATGTCACCTTAATGGGTACCCGTAATGCCACCAAGCAGCTAGGAACCTGCAAATCCAGCAAGCCATACATCCAGTAGACCCTCTGGACATCCAGATGGACAACCACTGGACATCCAAACGAGCTGAAGGGCTGGTTGAGGGCCCCTCGCTGTCACCCTTAGGCTCTCAGCCCTCGCTGAACAACACCCAGCTCACACAGCCCACCTCCTCCACAGGTAACCCCATGTGGAGGAGTCAAACCTGGGCCCTGTGGCTTTTGGGGGAATAGTAGATGGTGCAGTTTACACCTGGTATTAACATGCATCTCATATGTTTTTCTGGGTAATTGGATTTTGGGAGAAAAATATGTTTTTCAAGTTTGTTATCAGTCGATATTTATGCTCTTTCCTGTGTTTTTTACCTTCAGTTTACCTTTGCCATCATCTGCTATAGCACTTACTTAAAGTTAATCTTTAAAAAGACTAAGTTAATAACACTGTTAATCTTTAGCTAATCTTATTTGTTTTTCATTTTTATATTATAATGTCATAATGCCTTCATTCCCTTATAGCATGTTTCTTTTAGACAAAAATGGTACATTTTTTTTAAATTTGGCATGAAAATAGTTATCCGATTATGATCAGTTTAATAGTAGTGAATTCCTACTAGTATTCATCACTGTTCACTTTTATCTGGATCACTCGAGATATATTTTGCCAGGTGTAAAAGAGGTGGTTGTTGTGTGTGATTTGCATGTGTGATCGCTTTTCAAAGTGAACTTTCTCTGGTTTCATCCACAATAGCATTTAGCTTGCTTAATGTACTTTCTACAGTCTTTTATCTTGCTTTAATACTTTTTATATATCACTCTTTATCGTTGCTGTGACATTATGTTGACCTTTTACAGGTTGAGTTATTTGTTCTCCTATATTTTGTGTGTCCTTATGTCTCACTTTGTGGATATTGCCCTTTTTTCTGTTGATCTCTGATTTATTCATGAATGTATGTGTTATTATGTTTTGTTTTGTTTTGTTTTGTCTGTGCATTTCATGTACCTATTCCCATTCTCATTTTCCATTGGTTTAATTGTAGCCCCCTCCCACAAATCCATGCGTCATGAGGCTGTCAGTGCCTGGTTGGACTCGATGTCTGGAGGTAGAGAAGAAAAACAAGTCTAGCAACTTATTAATGCTAATACATACATCAGTGCATGGCAATACTATTGAACACTTAACACCACTGCAATCATTGTTGAACATTGATTGCATGTTGAAACGTCACATGCAAATACAAGTTGACGCTACTGCATGCTGAAGTGGCGAGACCGTGTCTGGTGTGATAGCTATTATCCTTCAGCTTAATCCAAACACACACTGACTAATGCATGCATTTGACATGTTTCCTTAAGCGTTCTTCTGAAATGATACAAGTGTACTCAAAAGCAAAACCAGAGTACTGAATGTTAAATAAAGTCATACACAGAAGTTTATTGTCCCAGGATGCGTGCGGTGCATCTGTGGAGGACACAAAGAGCTTTTTGTGACATATTTGCAAGGCACATCTTTACAGTGCAAGGCCACAGAGAGGTCAAAACTAAAAAGAACTAAAAGCATTTCTGAGTATTTTTATGGTTCAGAGAGCGGACACGCAAAAAATACAACAGCCTTGAGCATGTCACAGATGTGCAAGAAGGAAATAGTCTGAAAATGGTTGCATATGATTCTGAAGCTTGCAAAAAATCTCTGCTGAAGTTCAGAACTTTTGTCCGAATAATACCGTTAATGAATGTAAGAAAGTGGTGGTGTGTGGAAGGGGTGTCTCAGCTAAATATCCCTCTTTATTTATGTTTGTAATCTTCAGTTTGGTGTCATTGCATTTCATTCGCAACTCTTTACTCACCCGTTCTCAACAGCTGCTGATTTTGAGCCCAATCCATTTGACTGTATGTAAATGGATACTTGCATGTGTTTAACTACTAATACTATTTGTTTATTTCTACATTTTGTCATGTGCACTCATTGTATGTTTACTTTAAAGTTCCCTGAAGACAGTCATTTGTTAGCTACATGATTGATACATTCTGTGCTTGTTCTTTTTTTTGCACACATTCTTCATTGTTTAGCTATTTCGTGTTGCTAACACCTTCTGCACATGAAAGGTCTTCTGATATTCATGAGTATAGTTTAACAGTTTTTACCTTTTCTTTTAGACTTTTGCCCAACATATTCAGCAGATTTTTCTTCTCTTGTGATCCCAGAGCCCTGTGAAGAGGATGATGACCCTGAAGCAGAAGCAGGCAGTCCTGACTTTGAGCCAGGCACTGAAATAGATCAAGGTTTGTCAAATATATTTGCCATTTACTTGCTGTGATATCATTATGCCTTCAGAAAGGTTACAGAGTTAACTGTTAGAATTTAATTAATTGAAAACTCCTTTCACTACTTTGCTAAATAAAATTAGGTTAACAGACTTGACATTTAAAGAATCACCTACTGACAAATATAAGATAAAATTGTTATATGTAAGTTAAAGTTACTTTCAGTTGTTCTTGAAAGGATTTTGTCACGTACCCTTTTTGTAATTTAATTTAATTATTTAAAAAGGGTAAACAGGGTTGACTTTTTTTAAATAATATATTGTCTACAGGAATTAATACAGACAAAATGCTTGCTTTTAAAATACATATTTGCATGTATTTTAAACAGGCCCTGACACTGTTTTAATTTCTTTAATGTCACAGAGGACATTCCCTCAGATGCAGAGGCTGAAGCTCGTTCACGTTGCATAGATGAAGTGGTAACGCTTCCAATGGATAATGGCAAAGCAGAGAGCCAGGGACATGTTTCTAACACTGGTAATCATAACCTAATCAAAATCATATAAATTCATGCCTTTTCCATTTCTGTTTGAGACTGATGATTGCAAATGTTCATGCACTTGCATAACTTGTGTCTCTGAACACATTACATCAATGTCTTGCTTCATAATTATGCAGGCTTTGATGATTAAAATCTCAACACAAGGGGATTTCCGATGTCCATCAATATTTGAGGCAATTTTATTTTTCCTTACAGAGAAAACATCTGCAAATCCAAGGGAATTGATTGTGGACGTTGTGCTGTCTCCAATCCAAAAACCTGCTTTACCCATCGAAGAGGTAATATGGGGTTGTGGGATCCAAATGTCTTGGACTGGCTTGTTTGCTTGGTGTTTAAAATGACAAAAGCCTCTGCATTCTACAATTCACTTTCTCTTTCTACAGATGAAAGAAGTTTCTCCTGTAGTTCTAGTTAAATCTCCTGGCGCACGTTTTTTCCCTGAGCCCTGTCTACCTGATAATGTCAAACCGAACGTTCCCCTTGATGCTAAAATTCCCCATTCACCTGTTGCTCAAATTGTTGCACTATCGCCCATCTGCTCCCAACCTGTTCCACAACCAGAGACAGCGTCTCCCAAATCCCCCATCCAACCCGAGCCTTGTGCCTGCTCTCCAACAGGTAATCCTTTGTCTCCAATATGTACCCAATCACAACCCTGCAACGAGCCACCCTCACCCCTCTCCACAAGCTCCCCTGTCAGGACTCAGCCAGCCCCAGCAGTCACTTCCACTCCTTTGGCTAAACCTGCTTCTGAGAAGAGAACCAATGAACCCTTGAAAGATTTGGTGCCTGAGGAAACCTCCATCAAGAAAACAGACCTCATTGAGGAGTTCTGGTCGAAGAGTGCAGAGATCAGAAAGAGTTTAGGACTCTCTCCTCTGGATCGAAGCAAAATGACAGTGGAGAAGAGCATTGTGAAAACTCCAACGCCAGAATCATCATCATCTCCAAAGTCTTACACCCCAGAGGACTTTTCTGAAGAGCAGAAACCTACTTTCATGGGCCGTTCTATCATACGCAGGATTAACATTACCTTGGAGGGTCAGGTTATATCTCCAGTGGAACCTAAGAGTAATGGTTCTGAGAAGAAGGACTTGAGTAGCAGTTCTGGGTTGGGTCTTAATGGAAGCGTGACTACCAGTCAGACAGCAGCTAGTGACAGCTACAACAACTCCGATTCTACCTTGCTAACCCCTCCTTCCAGTCCCCCACCACCTCCACCCAATGAGGACCCAGCTTCT